>JAEDXX010000209.1:0-148517 GCA_021725515.1 Epicauta chinensis
TGGTCCGTCTACCGATTTAGTAGAACTGTCATTTGATTTATTGCGGCTGTAAATCATAAATTCAAGTGTCTTCACAATGGTCCCTTTATATCTAGTAGTTGCTAATAAAAATATTGCAATTAGGTCATAAATTCCAAACGGAACCGACAAATCCAACATTTGCTTATGCTCTACAAAAGCAGGTAGAGAAATTCCCATTTTTAAACGATAAAATACATTTTCAAATCAAATCTCAAACAACTGAATAACGACAACAAAGAAAAAAATAGATTATAAACATTTCTATTTTAATTAAGGGACATTGAAAAACAGTGAACGGACAATTACAACGAAATGTTTTAAATTTTCTATGATGAAACGTTAATATTTAGTTTCTCGGTAAAAATCATAAATTTTCTGCACGATGAAAACAAATTGAACTGTCCAGCAAGAACAATCGGGGAGGTTGTAGAGTGGATAGAACCAAAAAATTGTTTTGCAAAATTGTTGGTAAAGCTGTAAGCCAGACGAATATACAATAACGTTTTTCTTATATTTTTCATTAGAATAGTTGTAAATGAAAATAAGTATTGTTAATACAAAGCCAACTTTCTAAATTGTCCAAGTTCTTCAACCCTGAGACTGAGACTGCCCCCATATCATTGCGTCCTTAATCCGATTGAAATGATATGGAACCAGTTGAAGCATGCTGTCCGAAAATCTAATCGAACACCAGGCAAGTGTTGTGGACTTAATCAGAAATAAAGCTAACAAAATTAATGCTGAAAACTGGCGCAAGTGCATTGTCATGTGATAAAAATTGAAAATTCCTTCATGACTGGTGGGGCGGCACCAGAGTTTATAATCAGTGTCAATGATGAAATTGATACGGATGACGAAATTCTTTAGTTACAGCAACAATTTTGCAAAACAATTTCACATTGTTTACCTGTCCAACCTATCCTTTTTCCTTGTTTTATCCACACCTGGCAAGAAATAACTCTACAACTTCCCCGATGGTTCTTGCTGGACAGTTCAATTTGTATTCTAGAGCTAAAATATTGTGCTTTTTAATTTATTCAATTTATTTTATTTATTTATTTTTATTTATACACCGTCACCATAAACTGTTTGTGCAAGAAGTAATTGATGTTAAATTTTTAACATAATACAAACTGAACTGACTAATGTAGAGTATCGGAATTTTGTCAATTAACATTATTCGATATTGAAAAGTATCAATAATTGATCATTTTCGTTAACGCAAGACAAATTAAACAAATTAATGTGAAGTATCAAATTTTTATAGATCATTTTATTGTGAAAGAAACCTTCTTGATTGAAAATAAGAATATGTAGACCTTAATTAAAATAGAAATGTTTATAATCTATTTTTTTCTTTGTTGTCGTTATTCAGTTGCTTGAGATTTGATTTAAAAATGGGAATTTCTCTACCTGTTTTTGTAGAGCATAAGCAAATGTTGGATTTGTGGGTTCCGTTTGGAATTTATGACCTAATTGCAATATTTTTATTTATTAGCAACTACTAGATATTGAGGGACCATTGTGAAGACACTTGAATTTATGATTTACTGCCCTAATAAATCACCCGGCCTCTCTACTAAATTCCTGGTTATACTATACCAAACCAATTTTACGTTATTCCTGATATCAAATAATAAAAATACACACTTGCAGATACCACCTACTGTTGTGACGTCATTATTCGAAACCTACGTGACGTCATCGTTTGTAATAGTTGCACCCCGACTGGGGGGTGAGTTCTACCACCACTAGAGTCATTCGGGGTAAAAAGACGCAGTGGGTAAAAGTTCGCAGTACCGAATTCTCTGCGGAGGGTTAGTACGCGGCCGAGCTGGGTTGACAGTAGCGAGTGCCCTTCAGACCCCATCTTGTGTCATTACTTGTTGAACGGTGCGCATCGTGTGGGGTGAAATACAACAAAAAAATTCAAGCCCGGGTTAATTTTGGATTTTATGCACATCAAGGAAAAGTTTAAGGTGCTCTAATTTTTGTTGTTATTGAGGAAAATTCATTTTATTCATTGAATATGCTTTTTAAGCAATTGATACTGCATTCACATTATAACTTAACATTATTGATATCTGAACCAGTGAATACTTTTTTGTTCATCAACCAAACGGGGTAAAAGTACGCAAAAGGCTAAGAAAGAAAAATTAATTTCTTGTCCAATTTGTGGTGAAATATATGAAGACCCGCCAAAAGAAGACTGGATACAGTGCAAGGATTGTGAAAGATGGTACCATGAATATTGCACGTCCAACGAAGTGGGTTTTTTCACGTGCTATTTTTGTGATGAATAATGAATAAATGTTTTCCTTTTTTCAATTTTAAATTTGTGTGTATTTCGATTATGATCTCTTTCTAAATCAAGCTTGATTAAAAGTAATACTTATTGTATACTAGGCGTGTATTATTTGTTCGTTATTCTCTTACTTTTCCAAATGCGAACTTTCACCCAACAGAATGCGTATTTTTACCCCCATATAGGGGTAAAAGGGCGCACTCTGACTATATAATTCTTTTGCTCAATAATTTAGAAACCGTTATAATTATCTTCATTAAGTCTTAGTGTCTTAAGAGCCTATTTAACGTGCTACGGATAACGCATGAAATGAAATGTAATGTCATAGCAATTTCTGTTTTATAAAGCAAAGAAAGCAAAAGTGCGTCTTTTTACCCCAAATGACTCTATATAAGGTGTTATTGCAAAGAGAAATCTCTCTCTCGATCCAGCAGCGTTTCAATAAACATATTTGAAAAACAACGTCGTTGTGAATTTTGTGTATCGATTCAATCATTTCCACGAACATAACGTGGTGTCTTGAAATCTTTGGATTTGTTCAAAGAGAAGACAATTCATTAAACACCTACCCCTATTATAGGGGGGTAAACCACCCCTTGAAAAACTTTAATCCTCCATAAAAAATTATTGCATTATCCGATTTTAATGAAAATAACGTCATTTGTTAGAGCAAAGAAAAATAAAGTTTATCTGTTTTGGATTTTTTGAAAAAAACAGTTTTAATGGATGAAATTTTTTTTTTATTTTTATGACAATGACTGATTATAAGCAAGAAATTTTGTTATATTATTTGTCACGTAAATATTTATAGAGTAATCTAATACCAAACCGCTATAAATCAAATGTACAGGTGGACCATTTTCGATGGTTTTGCAGGGTATCTCCTATAAGGAGAGCTCGTACAGAATAATGGTTAGTGCATTCCTGTCCTACTTTTTCCTGACTAGTCAGATGGTGTAATTAGATTTTTGCTATGTTCTTTTGTTTTCGAGTTATGGCCGTTTTTTCACTTTTTTGCGATTTCTAAGATGCCTTATATCTCGTAGGCTTTCAAAAAAGTTGACGCTTTTTCCACAGTTTCTAGTATAGTTTTTAAAGCTGATTGTATTTAGCTAATTATATTTTCTCTAGCTCTCACCGTTTTTGAAATATAATACAAACCTGTGTTTTTTTAAATGGAACATATATTTAATGTTCTGCTTATTAAATTGCTTATTTTTTTCTGATTTCAAATATATGTGGTTTGCTATAGTTATTTTCAAAAATGTGAGAGTTATTTGAAAAATTTCGATTTCGAAGGGAAACATACCTAAAATCATATTCGAAAACACTTTAGTAAGGTATACTCCGTCCAAAAATTAAGTATAAACTTTCAAATGACAGCAACGTAAACTAACCTTCGCAACGAAAAAATAGTCCCTCTATTAAAGCCCAAAAATTAAAATTCCCCTTTATTATATTAATCTGAAAATCGATTTAAAAGGAATATTAGAATCTCTAAAGAAATATAAATTATCGAATTTCAGAGTTAATATTGAAAAATCAGTAGCAAAATATGTTAACAAACGCGTAGGATTTTATTCCAACAACATAATCTAATTTTTAGTTCAATTAAACATGTAACAGTTAGGAACTTTTCAAATGTTAGGTTGCACATAACCTATCATTTGTTATTTGAAATTTTATAATTAATTTTTGAACGGAGTTTAACTATATGTTATTTGTGGATAAATCTGAAAAAAAACTTCAAAAATCTGAAACTCAATGCCTAAGCTTACTTTGGATAGTAAAAGTGTCCATGTGGCTAATTTGGAAATATGATAAAACGACAGTAAAGTTTGGAATTATTATGAAACCATATGTTAAATTTTCTAAAAAATCTCTTTGCAACACAGAACACTGTGCAATGTCGAGGAAACAAACTCGAGCATGCGCAATAGACGATCGGCTACTTTGGGCGACTTTTAGTTGATAGAGCGGCGACAGTAAGAATCTGGCAGCCCTGAACTAGATCAACAATGTGACCAACTGTGATCGTATAAAGTCTCTAGATTGTCATGATTTTGATGGTGGTGGGCGTTTTGCTATAGAATTTAAAAGAAAACATTAAATTAATAATTCCCAAATGATTCGTTAATTAAAATCAATTAAAAATCACCTACTCACTTGCCCTATTTTAATTTATTTTTTCGAACTTACAGAAAATGTATAGATAGCATTTAGATTATGGCAAAATCTAAATACAGGTCTGTAATTATTATTATTAATTATTGATTATTATAATGAATTAATTTGAATTTACAGTAAAGTAGATGAGTATGGTTTTGAACGGCCAGACGATTTCAATTATGAATTGTACGATGAATTCATGTCGAATTATTTACGAATATTAACAAAACGTTCATTACGTTGGAATAAGATTTTTAAAAATGATCGTGATTTAATGAAACGTAAATCAAGCGATCTATTAAAACGTTTCATACGTAAAGGTATCCCAAATGATCGACGTATTTACGTATGGATAATGACATCAGGTGCTGAAGAATTACGTAGAAATTCACCAAGAAGTTATGATGATTGGAAACAATTAGCAATAAATAATAATCAAACAATAATTGATGCGATACGTGTCGATTTACCACGTACATTTCCTGATAATATCTTTTTTATCAATCAAGAGAATCTACAGAAACAATTATTTCATATTTTGTTAGCATTTGCTAATCAAAACCAAGAAATTGGCTATTGTCAAGGTTTAAATTATATCGCTGGTCTGTTATTGTTAATTACAAAAAATGAGGAGACCAGTTTTTGGTTATTGAAAGCTTTAATTGATTTAATTCTACCAAAATATTATACGGTTAATATGGCTGGCCTATTGACTGATTTAGATTGTTTAAATGAATTGATTCAAACATATGAACCGTTAGTACATCGACATATCATTGAAACAATTAGTATGCCATGGGCAATGGGTACAACAAAATGGTTTATTTGTTTGTTTGTTGAAGTGTTACCAATTGAGACGGTTATCAGAATATGGGATTGTTTATTCCATGAAGGTTCGAAAATTATCTTTCGTGTTGCCATCGCACTAATCAAATTACACAAATTGGAAATTTTAAATACGAAAGATTTAAGTGAATTAATCACTTGTTTCCGTAATATGCGCAAACATCCGCACGTCATCGATTGCCATCAATTCATGGAGGATTGTTTCAAATTATCTGGCAATCTATCAAATCGTACATTGGAAAAGTTGCGTAAAAAATATGAGAAAAAATAATTACAACTCAATAATTTCTAGTCGGTTTTCTCTACACATACACTCACACAATTATATTTTATATTTACAATATACAACCAATAAATTGATACATCATCTTGAATGTTTCTCCAAGTATTCTTTAGCTTCATTAATTTTCGATGCAATGTACGGTGAACCGCCACGATCCGGATGATTGACACCCATCACTTTCTTGAATGCTTCCTTGACTTTGATTTTATTCGCACTAGGACTTATGCCCAAGATTAGGGCGGCCTCACGACGATTCATTTTCGCATCGAAACCACCTTTATAATATTTCGAATTGGCCACAGATTCACCATCGAATTTCGGCAGGTTCTTTAATGCCTCATTAACGGTCTTACTAACATTTGGTAATTGACGTAGAGCATAACGGCCAGCAAAGCCGATCGCGGCCAAACCAAGACCTGCCGCTATTATACCACCAGTCTGTAAAATATTTATAATTAATAATAATTTTCTCGATAATTTACATGATATTTATAAACCATTGGGAATTTTGTTTGAATATTCGCAAAAAAAACTTAACCTCAAATTGATCGACAAGATGGATACCAACTTGATAGATTACCAACAATTGGCAGTACTGTTTAATCTTCATCTCCTTCTAACTCATAGAAATTATAGAGGCGACTCTTTTTTGTTTCTAAAAATCAAGGAAACTTATTATCTACTGTTTCTTTTTATTATATTAATATAAACAAAGAGAAACAGTTTGAGTGGATCATTGTCGCTCTAACCTAAATGGTGACGTGACAGTGACACCTGTCACAATTGACAAACGAAAATTGTTAAGTTTTAATATTTGTTATTTGTTTTATACCAGATTAAAATCCTTTTTATAATCTATAAACGATAAAAGACCAACACAGCGCGATTTTTACAATTTTGTCAAATCATCTAACGAAATCGTATAATGAACATTTAATTAAATTTTAAATTTTCTAAGTGATTAAAGACACAATGTTTGCATCATTGAAGAATAAGATAAAAGAAGAAACTGGTAGTGATTTATCGAAATTAACATCAAAAATCACCTCTTCAACAGTACAACGTATCGATTCGTTACGTGGACGATCACATCAGGGCTCATCATCCAGTATCAATTCAATTGTATCGGAACGTGATGATGCCAGTTATGATTCAGAGGAATTTCGTAAACGTTTACAAAAGATCGAAACTGATTATATGAAAAAACTAGAACACAAGGAGAGTGAATATCGTAATTTAATTGTAGAGAAAGATAAACAATTACAACATTTAGAAAAGGAGAAAGATGAGGCATTGAAACAAGTAACCGAATTGAAGACTATTTTAAAGACAACTGAAGGTAGTTTTATAATTAATTATAAACGAATTGATTTAATTAATTAATTAAATTGTAGAATCGAAACAGAAGATTGTTGAACATCAATTGAGTTTAGATCAGATTGAGAATTTACAAACACAAGAAATGTTAAAGATTAAGAATCTAGTTTTGAGTCGTGAAAGTGAATTGAATGAGAAGACTGCAGCTTTGAAAGAGGCTACATCACAATTGGAAAAACTACGACTAGAAGTGTCTAGATTGAGGCAACAAGAAGAACATTTGAGTGATGTACAGGTAATTGAAAATGTCGTAGTGGAACTGTACGAGGTGGAAGTACGTAATTTTTTTGATGATTTCCCAATAAAGTTCAAAGGAAGGAAAAGTCTGACTTCCACCTCGTGTAGTCCAGTTATATAAAAAACGTAGATTTGAACCGAAATTATTTAAGGGGATAACTCACGAATTTTGTACGTTTCGATATTGTGTTTCTATTTATTTACTTATTTATTTATTTATTTTCTATCAAAAAAAAATTAAAGAAATTAGACACACACACGTATTCTGTTAGTTAATGTTGAGTGTGCTTCAGCATCACAGGTATGTGCTTGTTGCTTTATCGTATGATTTGATAATTTTATTTAAATTAAACAAAACGCATCAAAGTTGTCGAATTGAAAACAGTGCAAATTTTAGGATGATTTGGAATCGTTACGGCATTCATCGGCTAGAGATCTGGCAGCTTTGGCTGCCCAATTAGCAAAGAGTGAAGAGGAACGTCGTCATTTATCCGATTTAGTTGTTGTATTACGACAACGTTTATCGAATGAAACTTCCGATGATGAACATTTCAAAAATGAACGTAAATTATTAGAACAACGTTTAGAGGAGGCCCATTTACATTTAGCCGATATTAAAACATCATGGAGTGATAAGATAGCATCATTAGAGACACAGGTTTTGCTACTAAACAAATCTCTTGTTTTATTGTTTAATTCTCATACATATATAATGGTTTAAAGGTGGGTCGTTTGAGTCGGCAAGCAGCCGAAGAGAGTGCTGAACGACGTCGGGCTGTACACGAGAAAGACACAATTCTGGAGAAATTGAAACAATTAGAAGCTGAATTAGAATGTCGTCAATTAGAATTAGTTAATAAAGAAACGAAAATTAAACGTTTAACATCGGATATTGAAGAATTAACAAATGAGATTCGAGCATTACGTGCTGAAACTGAAGAGGAAGTAACATTTTTACGGACGAAACTCGTGAGTCGTGTTTCAGGGAAATAAGTGCATACAAGATTTGTTTGGTTTTTTTTTCCTCTATGTTTTTTTCGATTCTATTCCACGATCTTTACAATATTTGCACAAAAGTATTTATATTATAATTTTCTTTTGTTTGTTTTCAGTTAATTTTTCTTAATTTCAGTTGAATTAATTGGGAAAATAAAGACATTATGTTGATTTAATTGTTTTGTTGTTGTTTTTAGTTTTAGTCATCCTTTATGTTGTTTTCACGTATCGTTTTGATGTTTTATTTAAATTTTCACAATTTTTGTATTTTTCAGGAAGAATCGACGGCTGAAACGAAAACTGCCCGTAAGAATTTAGAAAATACCGCAACTGAGTTGAATAAATCTGAAACGGAACGTTTTAAATTGAAGGAATCGTACGATTTGGAACAAGAATCAAACAAATCGTTGCGTCAATTAGTAAGTAAATTGGAGAAAGAATTGAATGAGGAACGGAATAATTCATTGAACGTACAGAAGACGCTTTCGAGGTATTTGTTGTGTCCAAATACAATTTATTGATTGTTGAAATTAAATGTTTTTTTTTAAGGGTGACGTCCGAGAAAAATACAGCTTTATTACGTAATGCCGAGATTTCACAACAAATGGAAATGGTGAAGCAAGAGAAACGTCGTCAAGAAGCCGAAATGACTGAATTATTAAATAAATTAAATCATCTGGAAGATGAGAATAGTAAATTCAAAGAAATGAAGACTGTTGAGCAACGGTTGCGGAATAATATAGCAGAATTGGAGGAGCAAATCGCCGAGAAAAACAAGGTAACTTGCCAGTTTCTTAAATGTTACTCCTGTTATACTAAATATATCGATCAAAGGGTTTCTAAATTTGGAGTTGGTAACCTTGAAAATAGTGATATTTCTGGGGATTCATTTGTCTGTAACCATATACCTGCCATTGATATACAAACGATACAAACTAAAATAACTAAAGTTACTTGTATAGAATTCAATGATATACCAAATTTGCTGGTTGAAGGTGAATGCTAAATGTCAAATGTGCAACTGAATGGCCTAAAATTACCTATTTTTCCACATATACGACATATACTTGGGAAATTTTTTGACGCATTTGACATTTGAAAATTCACTTTCAACCAGCAAATATGGCATAAAAAACATCACATTTCCATAATTTATATTATTTGAAATGCGAATAAATAAAGAAATCGTAAAAATACTCCAAAATTTAGTGGGGGAAAATACCCAATTTGGCATCTCACACGTACTTCAATTGTTCAACGAAAATTTTTCCTCTTTTGCGTTCCTTACAAAAGAAAGTCCTAGTTGGTTAGTGTTTTCCCATTCACTCTTCATTTATTTTCCACATAATCGAATTATCGAGGAAATTTATGAATAACTTGTAGGAATTCTATGTAAAACTATTCGAGTAATTTATTTCTATAGTATCTACCTACCTATATTTACGTACCAATTGGTTACTAAATTTCGGTTGGTAGACTTGAATCAAGTGACATTTCTGATGATTTTTTTTATAGTAAATTCATCGACCAAAGGGTACCTAGATTTAAGTTGGTAACCTTGAATATAGTGTTACTTCTAGGGATTTATTTGTTTATTTGTGACATCTTTCAAATCTAGTGATCCTTTGGTTGGTGAATATAGTATATAGTATTTTCAGAGATATTTGGTCTGGTTTGACAAGACCTTTTCACGATTCATTAGTTTTACAACTTAACCCTCAATAAAGTGGTTAGTAAACGACCGCACGGAGAAAGCTAGCCAGGGGGGTATTCAAAAAAGTTAAAATAGGAAGGAAATAATCTCTCTGGAAATATGAATTCTTTGTGGAATCTTTTAGTGGCTCTAGAAACAGATTTGAGTACGGTCCCTTATTCTACTTGCAACTACCTGTCTATCATAAATATCAATAGCTGTCCCTTTGCGGTCAACGGTAGTTTGTACTTGCCTGAGGCAAGCCAAATATCTATGAATATAGTATACATATGTATCTTTCTTATTATAATGAGATTACGCACTTTATTTAACGACAAGTCTTTCAAATGTAATAACCCTTTGGTTCCTGAATCCTAGAATAGCAAGATTTCACAATTTTAATTTTATACAGAGCTTTCATTAACCAAAGGATTACTAGATTTGCTAGTACATTTATAATAGGAAACCATACACATATACACTGTGTATCCCAGGATGGAGTTGACAAGAGGGAAAAAAACTATTCTCAATTTTACAAGGAAAAGTCATTCTTTATAAAAAGCTTTACTTCAGAAACAATTTTCAACCTTTTTAAATTTTGTTTACCCCTTTCCCTTACATTTGGGTCAAAAATTTTTATATAATCTTTTTATTTACGTATTAATGAACATATTTTTGCATAATGCGTCAACGCTGGTCATATTATGGTTTAAATTATTGAAGTGAAACTTCTTTAGGCGCCATAAGATAGTAAAATTGTTCGGAAGCGTAACAGACAGCTGAGAGACAAGAGTGGGGGTGTTGCTATAGCGTCGCTTCTACTCTCTGTCAGTTCTGCCAACCGTGTAAAATAACCACGAGGGTCTAAAGTTGGTATCATTGATCGATGTACAGCGGCCTCTGGAATGAAACTAAAATTTCCTGACCTACCGCGATTTATGATTTTTGTATTTATAATAGTATATTATACAACGACGCTATAATGAGTGCTATTATTACCGTGAATGAAGTTTACAACACGAGCGAACGGAGTGAGCGAGTGTTGTAATCATTCGAGGTAATAATAGCACTTTTTATAGCGAGTTGTATACTATACTTTATCTACGACTTATTTCTAAATGTACAGATATTGGTGATGTACAAGAACATTTACCTTCATCATCATTTTCGTTTATAAAATCGCACAGAAAACGGACACTTTTGAACTATTAGTTAAAAGTGGCGATTTATTTATTTTTGTAGTTACCATGGTTTTTTTAACATTGGAGAAAATTAAGGAAAAATACTATTTTCTGATTGGCTTACGAGCGGGAATAATGACCATTATTCCCTCTCGTAAGCCAATGAGAAAATTGTAGTAAATAATATAGGACATTATATTGCAAAAACCACACGTATAATAATCACTTTATATATAAGTCGTAGATAAATTAATTAATGGCGTTAAATTATACATATATGAATATTGTTTTGAGATAAGTGAAATGCAGAAAATCGGGCCTTCAGGCAACGACAGAAAGAAAATAAACCAATAAAAAAACTTCATCTCTAACCTAAGAAGTTTCACTTCTAACGAGCACTTTCAATTTGTTTTTACTGGACTACAAAGTCCTGACCTGACAAAGACCTATTCTGAGCTAAACAGTATGGCAGCCGAGATAGGCGAAAAAATCTGAAGCTGTAAAACAGCCCCTGTTAAAACAATTAGACTTATGCGTTTTATCAAATGACGGATTTTACAATACGCCGTCAACATTTACATATAGTAGGACCACGATAAAGTAACCCACCATAAAATAATATAATCTGAAGCCAAATTATGACAATAGTGCTTGTGGGTGACGGTGTTGGTCTAGAGATTTACATCTTCTCAGTCAGAAGATTTAAAATAGCAGATAAAGAGATTTTCAAAATATGTCGACAAGGGTTCTTTTTGCCTAAAATTATGACAAGAAAATACCCAATATTTTTTACAGAAAATTGAAACTTATGTGCATAAATTAAATTACCTATCTAGGAATTGCTCCGCAACTTTGAGCGAAAAGAACCCTTATCGACATATTTAGTGAAATCTTTACCTGTTACTGTAAATTTTCTGACCAGAGAAGTTGTAAATCTCTCAATCGGCACCAACATCCTCAAGCACTATTGTCCATAATTTGACTCTAAATTTTATTATTTTATGGTGGGCCACTTTATCATGTACAAATATTGCTAAACTTTCATCTTCAAGTGAAGCCTCATAGGATAAAATTTGACAGATCGGCTTCTCTTTTCCGCTATGAATCTGTCCATACAGGTCTATCTCACAATCTTAAAACAGCTCGAGCCGATAATATTTGTACGCAAACTTCGACTTGCAATTAATGCCGTAGTATTTTAGGTCGTTCGAATCACGCATATTCAATTTGGCAGCACCGTACCCGGCCTAACTTTAGGCTTTCGTCTAGCAGTACAATTCTTTTCTAGGCCATACATACATACGTATATACAGTTAAACCTGTGTAACTGGATAAGCGAGAAAACTCTATAAGTGAGAGTAATTTTCAGGTCCCGTAATTTTACTCCTCTAAGTGAGAGACAAAAACCTGTAAGTGAGATTGTTAATTGCCTGTACCTTTATAAGCGAGAGTTAAACGTATTTATAACTCATTTTTAAATTTCAAAGAACTCTTAGTTTATTGGAATACCTGAATTTGCATAAATGAAATAGAAAAATACACACACTGAAACGCAGAAAGAACTAATGGATATTTTCAAGTAAATTTAATGTTAGATCTTCAGTATTTTTTTGTAAGCATTTATCTGCAAACAGGTATTATTCTAATAAATAATACACATACAATACATGCATGTTTATCGATATTTATTGGCTGTATTTTTCTAAACCTCTTTAAAAGAGATAAACCTCTCCTGAACCTCTGTAAGCTAGAAACTCGGGTTAGTGAGAAACCTCTATAAGCGAAAAATAGATCGCGGTCCCTTGAACTCTCGCTTATCCAGGTTCGACTGTATAAATAAAGAAATGATCAGAAATATCACTAGATTCACGCATATGAATCGAAATCTAGTGACCCTTTGGTCTGTGAATATTCTATCATTCTATAGTTGTTTTATATTTACAGAACATAAAAACATTGCAATTACGTTTGGCCGACATGAAGAAGACTCTACAACAGGAGTTACGTACGAGTCCGGCTGTAAATCAATTAAATTATCATAATAACGATTATAATGAGACTACAATAGCAATCCTACAACCTAGTCAGATATCAACACGTAATTATCAACCATCAACAATACGTCGTAACGATAATAACAGTAATAGTGGTGATGATGATGTAAATTTTAAATATTTAAAACATGTTGTTATAAAATTTCTAACATGTCGTGAATACGAAGCCCAACATTTAATCAGAGCAATCTCGACAATTCTGAAATTTACACCAGACGAAGAGAAATTAGTTAGTGATACATTGGAATGGAAACGTTCATGGTTTGGTGGTAGTAAGCCACGACTATCCATCGGCAGTACAGCAACTTTACCAACAACAACAACAACAATCCTAACACCAAAGAATCGATCGACATCACACAGCTGATGGTTCCTTTATTAATTGATTAAATTAAAATCCATTCCGTTGTAATCACGATTTGTCAGTATTTAAGAATGTTGTTTATTTGTATTTATTTTTGTTTTGCTATCGATAAAAGAAACGATTATGTTAGAAAATCTTTTTATTTTTTTTTAAATTCTTTCATGAATTACTCTTCAAATAGACTTCAGTCACAGGCTGATTGTTGTATTATAAATATATCAATATTTTTCAATTAACTCCTATGTCAAAACTAGTCACTATATACAAGTAAAATTATGACAATATACAGAACAATATAGTATTTTTGGGGGGAGAGGGCAATGTTGAAGAAAATTATAACAAATTAACAAAAAAAAATGAAAAGAAAATATTGAAAGGAATATAATAAATAACATCACTGGTTCGCTTAAAAAATAATAATAATAATAAATGATTAAACAGCATTACGTAAACACAACAAATTGTCTAAAAAAAATTGGAACATTTCAAGGAGTTTTAAATTAATTAATTAATTAATTTAAAAATAAGTACATGAGAAAAATTTGATTCCTTTTCCGTTGTTTTTTTTTTTGTTCATCAACACAAATTTATTCCTCCTTTCGAGATTCCTTCAACAAATAAAAACAAATCTTTTAAATTAAATTGGTATAAAATAGCGCAAAATACTACAATCTATCCTTATTTTTGTATATGTTAATCTAGCAGACAAAATCAAAAACCGTTGCTATAATTTGTTCCTTAGAAAAACAAATAAAACGGTTAGTCTTTCTTGTTTTTTTCTTTCATTCTTTTCATTTCTAAATCGATAAAATCAATATAATTTTATAACTTGATATACAATTTTTGTTGTTTTTGTTTAAATTTCATATATACGAAAAATATTAATTGTCATCATCATCATCATCATTATCATCATAATAACTAATTATTATTATTATTATTACAAGCAGTAACACGGTAACTGTCTGAATCACGTCCGCCATTATCTTATTTTTTTAAAGAAATCTTACGTAAATTAATTAACTTAATTATCACTTGTCTTTCTCATCATTTCTCCGTATCGGGTAAATGTGATGTTTGATAATCTAACATGTACGTTTTCTTTTGTGTTATCTCTTCGATGTTTTGACCAGTACAATCTTGCCCGAAATGTCCCATTGCACCACAATTATAACAATTTGGATTCCTTGTTGCCTGAAATTGAGGACTCGAATAGATAATCGACATGTACGGTTGTATTGTGTATGTGGGAAACGAATTATCATTGGTTTGATAAGTTGGGAAATGTGTTGTGAATGGTGGCCGATACGATTGGGGAGGATTCGTATATTGGAACATTGTACGTGATGGTGGTATCGCTGTGAATTGTGTTGGGTATGTTGTGTAAGGCACATTATTGAATGTTGGTTGTGGTGGTAAAGGTGGTGATGATGTATCACCACCACTGCCGCCATTGTTGCCCATTTGTATACCAAGTGGACCACCGACACTATTTGATGATAGTTGTGGTGTTGTTGTTGTTGTTGCTGATGATGAAGATAATGGTGGTGGTGGTGGAGGTGGCGGTAGTGGTGCTAAACCATTCACACGGACCTTATCTGTTGTTGTTATTGTTGTCGTACCACGGGATATTGTCGATGATGAGCCGCCGCCGCCACAACAAATTGTCGTTGTTGGTACTGGTGTATCAGGTGGTGAACGATTCAAACTGCTACTACTTGATGAATTCGATCGCTGTAATGAATTACAACAATTATCTGTTGTTGAACAATTATCGTTGATATTAAGTGATTGTAATTGTTGTTCAATAAGAAATGGTCGTGTCGGTGGTGGGCCTTTTGTTGTTGGTCCATTTGGTGCCAAACCAAATCGTATACCATTCATTTGTTTTGTTGTATCTTTTGTGGTGGTTGTTGGTGTTAGTGGTGGTGGTGGTGGGATACAGCTTAATGTTGTTGACCATGGATTCTCCATTATTATACGTTCATCTCCCATTGAATTCAACTACAACACACAATTTTTAATATATTACAATTCTTTACAATAACTGTAAAATAAATCACAAACTAACCTCATCATCTAATTTTAAATTTTCCGGTGGAAATATAAAGGAAAAACTTGCTGCATTCGTTAATGCAGTCGGATCAACTGGTAGTGGGGCTGTTAAAGGTATTGTTTCTAATAATGGTGGTTGTTGTGGTGGTGGTGGTGGCGGTGGTCTTATTGAAGATTGTGTCATAATATTTCTATGCGGCGAACCACTCCGACTATGTATTGGAGATGATGTTGATTGACTAACAATTGTTGATACTTGTGGTGGTGGTGGAAATGGTGGTACCTATAAATATAACCAAAATAGATATAACACAATTACAGCAAATACATTGATAGGTGATGATTATTACATCTGGAGCTCCACAGGTGAATCCTGGACGATTCCATGGAATAAAATCTTGTGATGTTGGTTGTTGTTGTGGTGGTGGTGGTGGTAGATGAGGAAGTCCAGGTAGTTGTTGATGGATTGCAGCGTCTTCTAGATGTGGTGCAATCGGTATTGATGGTTTTGTTGAAATGGGCGGAACTTCTGGTATAGTCTATATAAAACAAAATTTCAAAACTAATGTTACATAAAAACAAAAGTAAGGAAACTCGAATAGTAATTCCAATGAAAAACATCTACGTATCTTTAACTGTTAATAAGCAGGAGAAAAGTCTTTATGCCCATTTTTGGTAATTGTACGAGTGCTTTTAGCAATTATGTAGTAAAATCTCTATTATGTAACAAATCAAATTGCATTATACAATATACAAGGATTGCTGCCTATAGTGCAAAATTCTATGTGCACATTTAATTAGGTCAATTGTACTTCAGGAAAACAAACATTGAAAATTCTCCAATTACATGCAATGCATTTTATAGCATTATTTAAATGTTTTTTTCCTGCAATTATTAATATTCATTTGCCTGACTTACAATACAATACAATACAAGGTGATAGTTATAGTAACTTTTCAATTGAAAACAGAAAAAAGTGCGCCTCTATATTTTCGTAAACACCAGTTAAGACGGTAGATTGTACATTACCAACAGGTACAGCCTTGTATGAACACCCTCTTTAGAGCTTATTATCGGTTCCTGTTTTATGATAAAGGGAAAAGAATAATCGAAAACATTAAATGTGATTAAAGCAAATACCACAAACGAAGAAACAGGAATCAACCGTTCTCTTTCCTGTTAAGGAATCTTAGAAAAGAATACTTAAAAGTATTCAGTGGTGGCATCAAAAGCTCACCCAAAAGATGGCTGTCATTTCTGAACAAATGTATCAGAGAAAAATAGAACTTGAATCGACTGAAGATTGATGGAATAGGATTCAGTTTTATCAGCATCAAGAGACGAGTTGTTTGCCAATGTGTTTTGTATCTGTAAATGTCCTCTTTTTGGATTTTTCTCCTTTATTCAAGTTATGCAAGAAGATAGTTGAATATCATCAAAAATGGGCATTTTTCTGCTAAATTTTTCATTGGAATACTTGTGCAACTTTTCTAAATAAAACTAACATATTTATATTGAAAAATTAAGAAAGATTTGATTGATTGATTTGATTCTTACCATTGCTTTGATTGTTGGGTACCCAAAACCGGGTGGATATCCGTATAAACTAGGTTTTGGTGAGATACGATTCCTATTCTCCCTAATATCAAGTAAATGTGTTAAAATTTTACCGAAATACAATTTCTGTTCAAATGTGAATGCCGGATGATGTAATGCCATCACAAATAATAATAAAAATTCACTTTGTAGATTCTCATCATCTTTAACATTATTCCCTTTGCATATATAGTCTTCTAGCCATTCTGTCCTTAATAAATTTTTATATAACCAATTCGCAACACTATAGTTCCTTGATGATAATAATGATAAATAGATAAGCACTCTATGTCTAACACAATCATCGAGCAGGCCTTGATTCAAACTTAAATCCTTCAATAATTTCTCCATTTCGTTGGCATTGATTGTTGGGCCACGCAATTCCTGATACGTATGTTTACCAATCTCTTCAACACAACTACCGAGGAAACGAAGCTCAAATGGAAGACACATGTTTAATAGTTCATACATAACATCGATACGTTTATAACTTTCCAAGTCTTTAAACCATGATAATACATCCTCTTTGCACACCATCTCCAGAACACCATTGACCCGCGTTCACCAGTAACAACACTGCTAGAGAATATTTCACATCGAAAACGGAGCAAAACAAAAATAAACGAGAAACAAACAAACAATCAATTAATGAAATTAATTAATTAATTAATCGTTATTGTTTAAGATATACGCAGATAGATGTATAGAGGTATATCGAAAAACAAAAAAGAAAAATAAGACAGAATCAGCAAGTGGGGTAGGGTAGAGGAAAAAATAATAATAAACCTAACCTAGAAATTGGGACAACTTACACCTGAAGCATCCAAAATCATAGCAAAGCGTCAGCGAGGTGCTTCAATCCCCCACATACACAACAACAACAACAAAAAGACGTTGGTGCAATCCCTTGTCGACGATACAATTATTTTTGGGGAATTTTGTTGTAGCCCCACACAAAATATCCTCGATGATCCAAAACCAAAATTGTTGCCACTTTTTGCTACAAACAATTTTCAATGACACAATCATCGAATGGACAGATAGAAACGAGTCTCCCCCTCAAATACAAAACCCAATATACACACACAGGCACATAGACTCACACACACATGCACACATATACTCATACACATACGCATACAAATTACCTGTGTATTTCAAACAGGTTGAAAAACTGTGATATGGTTGACAGGATTCCAAGTGTTTTAATAAATCACTCACTTTTTATTAATTGCTCAATCAATATACCGCGATTCGTATTAAAATTTCATTGATTTCAATTGAAACTGATCCATTTTCTTTACTTGTTCTGCTAGGAACCACACACGATTCTGTATGTGTGTGTGAGTGAGATCGTTGTCTATGTATAAGTGTCTGTATACAGTGATATGAGTACAAACGAGATAGATATATGCCTATTGTCTACACTAATCTACAAAACAAACAAAGATAGAGATACTCATTAATTTAACGACAATACCCACGTTTATTAATCTACAACAACCAAAAAAAAACTATAAATATTGAAATAATAACTTGAAAATATTCGAGACTGGTCGTTGATAATTATATGAAATTGTTAAAATTAAATATAAATTATCCCTGGAATTATAACATGGACAGATGTTGAGATAATTGTAGCGCACGAAATTAATGTTGCCAAAATGAATGAATATTCAATTTTTTAATTGTTACATTAAAATTAATTTATATCAATATTTATTGTAAATTACGTAATAATTTCAGAAATTAACAAATTATTTGTAAATTATTACGAATAATTGCATGATTCTTTAGATTTGTAATTTAATGAATTTTGGATTAACTGGCAACGTCGCTTCAACTTTTTATCGGAAATATCAAAATGAGCGGGTAATTTAAACAAAAAAAGACCAATTCAAGGTGTAATGAATAAAAGGAACATACTTCCTCTTAAGACTGTATATATTTAAATGTTACGACAAACAAAAGATTGTTTTATTAGTACAACCAAGATAATTATTATAAATTCTAGAAAATCGTTCAAGGGAAACCATCATCGTCCTCTTCAGCCATCTCTTTGGCCAATTCTAAATCTTGTTGTTCACGTTCACGTCGCTCCTCAGCCGATTCCAATTCTTTACCATATGCTTTCGGTGGATATCGCATGGCTTTCACACTTTGATTATGTAAATCTAAACAAAACGAGATACGTTGATGGAAGGCCATTTGTGGTTCTTTTGTACAATAAATATCTGTACTTTCTTTACTTCTCATATAACCACCATCTGGATCTAAGGTGGCTTCAATGACACCATCCCGTATCGCTTTGGCAACAATAAATTCCGCATCTTCAGCCGAATCTAAACCTAATTTCTTTGCAATATCCTGTGGTGAGATACGTGAATATGATAGACCAATTGCCCGGATTGCTGTTTTAATAACATTGTGTCTTAAACGTAGAATCAATGTGTATGTGTGATCCTGTCGGAATTGTGGCCCGAAATTCTCTAATACTTCACCGAATCGATGCAGATTGCCCATCCGTACGGCTTGTGTTAATTGAAAATACGGTGCCAATGAGTGGCGCATACTAGCCTGACGGAAGATCTGTCGTTCCGGTATATCGCCCAATAATAATTCAACAACCACCAATAGTTTTTGTACGGTTTGCCGGAAACCGACAGCAGCATTTTGTGGTGATTTACGCATGGCTTGTACTAAATGCTTATGAGCCACACTATATTCTAAACGGGCCGCCTTAATGCGTCCCAGATAATACAGAAAACGTGCCCATTCATTATTACTGGCCGTTTCAGGGAAAACACATTTACTAACAAGTTTATCGGATTGATCGTACAATGAGTAATGTAAATAATTTCTTAATAGACAATTGATTAGGACAGCTTGCCCTTCGAAATCGTTACGTAAAGTGGCGGTCCGTAGACGGGCGTGTAAGAATGCACGAATCGAATCTAAATTATTTGTTAATTCAGCCACACGAGAGTGGTAGAAGTAGCATTTTGCAGCAATCAAATCTAAACTACGCCGATTCTGACTTGTAATTTTCGTCATTAATGCTTGTGAACAACGTACACCCTCTTCTAACTTGCTTTTATCGATCAAATGGATCAAAATCAATAAATGTATGTAAGCATCAACTTCGGGCACTGGTGATTTGGTTGCAGATCTTGATCGAGTTGTTGTTGTTGTTGTCGTGCTAGTTGGGGGTGAAGTAGCTGTCGTTCCACTGGTAGTAGTTGTAGCACTTGCCGCTTCTAATTCAACCAATGGTGCTTCTTCTAAATAATCAAATAGAGCCTCACGTTCGGCCACAGGATAGATTTGTGTTATTAAGCTACGTAGAACGGCCCAATTTAATTTACGGCGTGTGTTTGGTAGACAACGTAATACACGTAAAATGAAACGGTTTTCTTTGTTGATGACAGCTTTCTCGATCTGGCGTGCTTGTTCGCGTATCTCTAGTAAATTCTGCGAATCGGTCGTACGTTTAATTTCACCACTTTCAACACCTGGAGGACTATCGGCGTTCTTCATCTCAACATCGCCGGGTTCTTGAGCCATAATTCAAACTAAAATTATTTATTAATTAAATTTACGATTTTAATTGATAATTAACAAACTAATTACTTAATTAATATTTAAAAAGAAATGATAGGTTTTTTCTTAACTGACCCAACACACTGATTTGGAAATATTTGCAAAGAAAATGAATGTCACACTGTCAAAATAATTTGCTTTGTAACGATGTCAAAAATCCAATAATACCAACACTTAAAAACAATTATCCCAATAAATATGATTTCCAATTAAATTAATATTATTATTACTTTCAAAATAAGTGGGAATAATTCGTCTAAAGGAAACAATTCCTTTTTGCAATTTTGTTTCAAAGGATGAATAAAAAAATACTAAGATTACAATGATTAAAAAAAAAAACTTGTGATTAGGGGAAATTTTGTTAGGTTGGTTACTTTGTAATTAGCGCCATCGCGTTTACGCTTAATAAACTAAAATCATATACAGAAACTCCCAGTGGATGCATTTTCTTTTAATTAAAACAATTTAATCTATCCAATTTATACACTAATTGTAGCATTTATTTAATAAAATAACGATTAAAATGATGATTTACAAAAAAGTAATGAATACATTTTGAAATTTATACAGATTAAATTTCCTAATTAACAAATTTATTTACTTCCACTTCCATCATGATCCTCCGCATCTTCGGCAGCTTTCTTATTAGCTTCGGGTACCCATAAACCGGAATCAACACACCGTTTCATATGATATTTAGCTTGTTCTTCATCCATCTTACTGATAGTGTCTTGTAATAATTGAATATCTTGTGTTTCAAAGCATTTCTTCAAATCATCCGGCAGACTTTCTAAAACTTCTAATGGATCTAAACCGCCTGGACCTAATCGTTTTTGACGTTCCTCCTCTTCGGCTTCCTTTAAAAGAAAAAAAAATATAAGTAAAATTAAAAAATATTGTTTTCCTTCAAATAACTTTAACAGCTTCTTCAATCTTCTCAGCGGCACGTTTTCTGATGCGCTCTTTAAATTGTTGCAATTCATCATCAAATGATTGTTTGTACATCGGCTCAGCCACTTGGATCTTTGAAAAGAATGCATCAACACATCCCCTAGGATCATAATCTAATTGTTTTGCCAATTCTAAGATGTATTGCATACAGATCGTTTGATGGGCAACATGTTCCATTAAATCATGTTTCTATAATTATAAACTAATTAATTTAGAATTAATTAGACAATGAATCTAAACACGTACACCTTCCATTTCAAGATTAATACACCAAATCACTAAATAATTCGCTGTATCCTCACAAACTAACTGATTATGTTCCCTTAAATATTGCCGGGAATCATCGTAACGTCTCAACATGCCGAAATGTTTCAGACTCTTCTCATTCTCCTTGATAAATTTCTTCATTCGAGCCTCTTTCTCTTCTTCAGTTAGATTCTCATCGCTTGGTCTGGATGGTTTCTTATTGATGACAGTTTTAGCGAAACCCGGTTGACTAATCGTGTCGACATTCCATGGTGCTAACTATTTGACAATCGATCAATTACATATATATTTTTTTGTGTTTCTCAAAGTATTACAAACCTTTTCTCTTTTCTTAAAGTCAGCTTCACGTTTCTCAATTTCAGCACATTCTTTTTCTAATTTTTCAATCTCTTTTTTGATCTCATCTAAATTTGTTGCCTTCGTATCTTCAGCATCTTTCAATTTACTCTTGGCTGCCTTCAGTTTCTTGTCATTTTCAGTTTTTGTCTTCTGGATTTGTTCGCCTTCACGTTTCATTTCTTCCATTCGTTCGACACGAGCTTGATGTCTCCAACGGAAGAGCGATGGTGTATCGATATTTGGATGGGTTTCATCTTCATCATCGGAGATCTGTGTCAAAACGTTTACAATATGTTATTTGTTTTAATCAAATCAACGACCATAGTTAAATTAATCGAATTTCATTTTACTACAAACTAACCTCAATCTTGTTTTTTTTTTATTGATTTATCACAGAAAACTTACCTCGATATTTTTCCATTTACTGTAATCTACCATGATGGAAATTAAGGTGAATTTTCTGAAATTTTCCACTGGAGTTTTCTTTGAATTATAACAGAATACAGGAATTTCCTTAAAACGATACTTTTGAACGCTTGTCAATTTCAAATGTGGTTAAAGTTAGTTCTAGAACATCTCCGAACAAGTCTCGATTGTGTCTACGGTTGCAGCTAAATGTCGTCCAGCTATCATCAACCGGGAAAAAATATTATTTAAATAATAAATCAATAGATAAATTTATACGATAAATAAATATCTTGAGGATAACTGTAGGGATTAGTTTGGTGGAAATTTACTACTCGATCTTTGCTGAATTTTTAAATAATTAAAAAGATCATATGATCTCCTTTAAACTCTACGAAAAGTCTAGATACAAACAAACAAACATCCATAAATTACGATAAATGAATATCTTCAAAGTAATTAAAAGCATCAATGATCTTCCTATAATATATCGCAAGATACAAATGTCCTAAATTTAGGGGAAACTACCCATATTGGCAACACCGAGAAGATGATTCGCGGGAGTCCTCTGTGGTGTCTGTGGTCCTCTGCTTCTTTGCATTCTCAGTTTTCTTCATCAACTTCCTGTTCATTTCACTTCGAGTTGTCGAATGCGGCGGACGTGTCGTTTTTACATCGTAACGAAAATTTATCCTGTGTCCTTACTCCATACAAATAACAAAGAAAATAACTAAAATCCTAGTTGGTAAGTATTGTCCTAACATTTCCTTTAATTTTCCATAAATAATTCTTAACCAAATTATGGATAAAATATGAATAAATGCTCTAGCATTTCTATGAAAAATTGTTCGATTAATTTATTTAAAGCTAATTTCGATAAAATAATTTATTTTCAACAAATTATTTTAAATAACGAAATTTTAAGATGTTTGAATTCTTGCAAAAAAATCCAATATGGCGCCGATGGCGTCCTTCAATTTTCAGCGTACACCTGAATTAAGTATAATTTATGGAGAGACATTCTAATTTGACCGAGTTCCATCAACAATATGATTTTAAAACCAAACCAATCATCTGGTTATTTGGCGACTTATTTATGCAACTCCAGGCACTCAAAGTCCTCTGTAGTTGTGATCTTTAAATCTATTGTCATGTTAAATTGGATGGTTTGAATTGATTTGATTTGTAATATTAACAACAAAGTAAATAGTTCATTAGACTTTTTGTTTCTAACTCACTTGTTTTTGCCAGATTTTCTTTTGTTTTCTTCTAAACAGTTATCAAATAGAAGCTGAATATTTCATAATTCTTTTTCAATTTATTAATAATTCTATTCAATACATGTCGCGAAAACAGAAGATATGTGTCATCGTTTAAGTTAACAATAAACAAAGGAGCCTTTACATATCTTCTTCCTACATCACAATTGCAGTATATATATACAGTATGTCCACGGATCGAGTTCCAAAGAGGAAAAAATTTTTTATTTTCTAATTCAGTGCTATGACAAAGGTAATAAATCGATCCGTCGAGTTCTCGAAGAATTGAATCGAACGTTTTTTTTTAGGTAAATGCGTTGGTTTTTGACAATATTTTTAACAATTACGGTTAATGAGAATAAATAAATAATGGCAATTACCATGACAACGCAAACTTACTTTTTGGGACTTACAAGGAAACTATTCGAAGTGTCATCCTCCGATTTTTTTGAGCTTTTGATATGTTGTTGTCCATCGAAAAATAAGCGATGCATATTTTTTCTTAGCGGCTCTTATTGCGTTTTAAGGGGTGAAATGGACCCTCAAAGATTCGTCAAAATCCTGGTGGTTATGTAGTTTTGCATATAAAGACGATAGCAATCAGTATCAAACCAATTTTACGTTATTCCTGATATCAAATAATAAAAATACACACTTGCAGATACCACCTACCCCTATTATAAGGGGGTAAACCACCCCTTGAAAAACTTTAATCCTCCATAAAAAATTATTGCATTATCCGATTTTAATGAAAATAACGTCATTTGTTAGAGCAAAGAAAAATAAAGTTCACCTGTTTTTGGATTTTTTGAAAAAAACAGTTTTAAGGGATGAAACATAATTTTTTTTATTTTCATGTCAATGACTGATTATACGCAAGAAATTTTGTTATATTATTTGTCACGTAAATATTTTTAGAGTAATCCAATACCAAACCAGTATAAATCAAATGTACAATAATTTTTAGATAATATATTAAAATATTTGTGATTTTTTCATCCCTTAAGTGCGTACGTATCAAATGGTTGAATTTTGAAAGTTGTTTCTAACCTGTATTTCCAAAATACTTCAAATCAAGGAGTCACCAACATAAGCAACGCAAAATCCCTAACTTGATCTCCAAGTTATTATTTCAGAAAATTGCAATAAATAATAATAACAAAAGATCTAAAACGTTTATTGAATTAATTTACTTATTGATAGTATCCTTTGAGTTAAAATTTCTAATTGAATTGATTAATTTCACCCGATAAATAACAATAATTATAATTTTTTGGAAAATTAATTTCGAGGTTAAATTTGGGATTTTTTGACGTTAAGGTTGGCGATGCCTTGATTTGTAGTATTTTATTTATTCATATTTGATGTGTGTTTATTTGAAGGTTAGGATAATCGTCACAATTCTATTACCAATTTCGAGGGTGGAAAAATTATACTTATATTTAATATATTATGTAAAAACGATTATATATTTGATGTATAACGTTTTCCTGTTGGATTGTTGAATAAATATATACTTGACAAATAATTTAACAAAATCTCCCGCTTATAATCAGTCATTGACATGAAAATAAAAAAAATTATGTTTCATCCCTTAAAACTGTTTTTTTCAAAAAATCCAAAAACAGGTGAACTTTATTTTTCTTTGCTCTAACAAATGACGTTATTTTCATTAAAATCGGATAATGCCATAATTTTTTATGGAGGATTAAAGTTTTTCAAGGGGTGCTTTACCCCCTTATAATAGGGGTAGGTGGTATCTGCAAGTGTATATTTTTATTATTTGATATCAGGAATAACGTAAAATTGGTTTGATACTGATTGCTATCGTCTTTATATGCAAAACTACATAACCACCAGGATTTTGACGAATCTTTGAGGGTCCATTTCACCCCTTAAAACGCAATAAGAGCCGCTAAGAAAAAATATGCATCGCTTATTTTTCGATGGACAACAACATATCAAAAGCTCAAAAAAATCGGAGGATGACACTTCGAATAGTTTCCTTGTTAGAAAAATTTGAAACTAAAACTAAATTTAAAAAGGTTAAAACTGAATTGGCCGTTTCGGGACAAGCAAAAACTTTTATCAAGAATACATTTTTCTTGTAAAACGCAAAATAAAAAAGTTTTTCCTCTTTGGAACTCGATCCGTGGACATACTGTATATGTTACTGTGAAAGTCCGAAATTGGTGAATGTCCGAAATATTTCATTACATTGTTGTACATTCGGACTTTCGATGAACAATTTCAAATTCTGCATCGCCACGCGTCACAGGTCATTATTTCAATACAAAATTAAGACTTCAAAATTCCTAAATTGCATACCTGATGGTGTAACTAGAAAGTGGGATTCTAGAAACCAATGTAGATAAAGTGGGGAATATTAGGCAGATTAACTAAATCTATATTAAAAATAACCTAACTGAAATATATTCTGCGCATCATAGTAACCGCCCTAACTCAGAAATAAGGGTATTTAGCAAATATTTCGGACATACACCAAGCGCCTATGTGAACATTCACCAAATTTCGGACATTCACAGTAACATATTATATACTTATTGAACCTTTTCTTTATCTTTTTCAGTTGCAGACAAGTGTAATGTTTATCAAGTGAAAGAATATAGTATTAGTCGAAATATCGCGTAATAATGACAGTTTGTGTAAATTTAATTTCGAGTGTAATTGGAAGTTTGCCGTAGACATCCCAAGGAGTTAAGCGACAGTTGCTCAACGAAAGGGTGAGTTTTGCATTAAAATACGTTTTAAGCGCTTGTATATTTATATGTTGTTTTTGTTTTTTTGTTTTAGTAAGTGCGATCGACACGGCATATAGGGATAGAAGAGGGCACTACTAAAGGTAGGTCCTGATTTTAATCTATTATAAGTAAATTGAGTTATAAGTTGTTGTTCTTCACTGCATCCATTTTCTGCGTTTTTCTGAGGTTAACCTTAATTAAGGTCAAGTAGGGAATCTATCTTATGAGCTATTATTATTGTTTGTAGTGATTGTCCATTTGGACACAAAGTGCGTTAATCTTTTTTTTTTCTAATATGAGTGATTTAGTGTATATTAATTTTCATTATTTTCTAATATTTGATTTTATCTACGTTTTTATCTATGTATTCAAATCTTACATTTAAATTTTTTAACGAGAAACTATTTTTGGGTAATTTTTGTAGAGTGCGGGGCCTCCTTAAACGCGGTGCCTGATTCCGGCGAACGCGCTGAACCTGCCTTGCGTCGGTCTTGATTATTAGCAGCCCCCTGTAGCTTCAATGGGCGAAACAGCACAAAAAGTGAACGAATATGTCCCGTGATTTTAGTTCTTCTAGAGGGCGCTGGTGGTCCTTTGCGCAGTATGTGACGACCGCGGTTTACTAGTTATTATTATATATCGGATAGATTAACAGATGGTCTTTTTTAACAAAATTATTTCAAATTGTTTGACAACTATGTATATCTAAGTCAAATGATAGGACTGTCGTAACAAAAAGACGTGAAAATCTGATCAACTTTTTATATTCAAAATCTAGTAACATGCATAAATCGAAAATAATGCCACTTATCACGTAATTTCGAGCTATGTTTTTAGATATTGAAATAACAAAAGAACAAAATAGTTTAAATTCTAATACCTTATGTACACAAAAAATATAAAATTCACTTCTGAAAATAAAACAAAAACAAAATTCTGATAACACGTCGTTGCATATGCGGCATCACAAGCCAACGAGCTAAATTTTTCAGGAAGTCTCCCCTGTCAACATTTGCTGCTTCGTGCATATTATGAGGAATATTATTATTATTGTTAATAAAAAATTAATAATTATAATGTTATAATTAAACTTCTCTTAATAAGTAAAATTTAATAAAATTTAATTCAACGCTCCCATAAAGGTGATCGGCGCAAAGGACTACCAGCGCTCCCTGGCTGGTGTCCCGACATCGAACCATTTTTTGAAACATGGAGTTATAGGGGGGTGATTATTAGTAAATATTACAAATCGTATCTGCGTATCTGTGTTACGCCGCTGACCAGTCATCGAATATTTTTGAAAATTTCCGCGGCGAAAATTTGGCAACGTAGTCTAGAATAATAACTTTTCGCAAAAACTGTTGAATATTCAAAATAGTACGAAATGGCTTTATCTGCAAAAGAATCCGGAAAATTGATAGCATCGTTGAGTAAAAATGTAAAAATCAACCAAAACAGAATTGGAAAACTGGGAGATATAGTAAGGGGAAAAAATAAACAGTATAGTATAACCTCATTCTTTTTAAATTTATATAAACACTTGTAGATAATCGAAGAAATTGAAAGTGGCCGTTTATCTCCCGATAACTTTAGTCAAACTGATATCCATCCGAATTCCAATGATCCTCAAGCACTTGATTGGTTATTCGTTATCGATACGTTGAATTTTTGCTTTTGGCATTTAGACAACGAACCCGGTTGGATTGTCGATGGTTACACCGGTTATTTTGCACTATGTGCTGCAATAAATCGAGCAAAAAAAGTAAATTTGATTATTCCCATAGAAAATCTAAACTTAAAAATACTTATTAAAATTGTAGGAGAATATTGATATTTTGAATCCACATTATTATGCGACAATTTCGGAGAAAGACTTAGCGAAAATTTTGCGTAGCGATAATAGTGTAACGGTTCCTCTATTAAATGAACGTTTAGAGAATTTACATGACGTTGGTAATGTGCTATTAGAGAAATTCGATGGTACATTTGCAAATTGTGTAAAACAAGCCGATCACAGTGCGGTAAAATTATTAGAAATAATTCTTGAGAATTTTAAATGTTTTCGTGATGAAGCTGTTTATAAAACACATAAAGTTGGTATTTATAAACGTGCACAAATATTGATTGGTGATATTTGGGCATGTTTTAAAAATACCGATTATGGCTATTTTAAAGATATTGAAGAATTAACAATGTTTGCTGATTATCGTGTACCACAAAGTTTATTATATTTTGATATTTTAGAATATAGTAATGAATTATTGGAAAAATTACAAAATAATGTAGTTTTAGAGAATGGTAGTGAAGATGAAGTCGAAATTCGCGGTTGTTCAATACATGCTGTTGAATTAGTACGTGAATATGTTGAAAAGAAATTGAAAGATAAAAAAATTAATTCCGTATTAATTGATCATTTCCTATGGGATTTCCGTAGGAAGAACAATGTAGAGATAACAAAACGAAAATTACCATTCCATAAAACATTCTGTATTTATTATTGAATAGTTAGTTGATAAGTATTAGATGGATAATTTAATTGAAATTGTATGGGTAAATATTTATTCAGAAAGTAATATCGGGTCCAGTAAAAAGCGATTCATTTTATTTTCGTAAGACTTTGACGCAATTGTAATTCAATATTATATCCTTTTCCCTTCAATTTTCTTTCTAGAAAAGCAAACTCTACAGTTGATCTGCTTTCGTGACGAAATGACTTTATTTCTTTGGTAGTTGAGTAGTAGAGTTGTATTTGGTTGACATACCTATATTAGTAGTATAGTTTACTTTATCGACTAAAAGCTCGATGGTAAAATAGCACTTTACGCACTTCAACGGTAAAGTGTTAACTTTACCATCTAGCAACTCCATAGTAACCAACATCAAATAAACAAAAACAATTACTAGTTGTTTAGAGGAATCCAATAGCAACCATTGACAATTGTATGAATAACTAGCGGACCCGACAGACTTCGATTTTTGTTCCGCAAATGATTCGGTTTTCAGTTGGTATTACCGACATCTTCGGAAGTTGAATTTGACGCATTTACGCATGGAGTCTATACATGGAGACCGAACTCAAATGGGATAAATTGACAAAATCTGTCCCGAAAAATTCACCACAGGTGTCGCTAGTGTTCCATTTGCACCGCACGTGCACTGCTCTGAATATAGTAGCATATTGATACGTGAAGTTAGCAACGTAACCTTATTACTTGTGTATTAAACAAAAAATCAAAATTTGACATTTCGGTATCTAGTTGGCTGAAATCAGTGGTGCAAATGGAACACTAGCGCCCTCTTATTTTTAGAAAAACTTTGCATACATGGAGTTCGTGCTCCTTATATAGACTCCATGCATTTACGCATGCGCACAAGTGACAAGCGGTCCAGAATCGACATTACTATTCTACTTATCTACATATATTCGATTTATATTTCTTGTAATACTATTTGATTGGTCAGCACTGCAAAGAAGTCTGGTTGATCCAAATTCGCTAAAATTTTTAATCAGCCATTACCTAAAATCTGACTAATTACGAAAATAAATTCTTACAATTTAAGGAAAATTTTCCAAATTGGCAATTGTGGCAAACTACAACGCTCTCTGTAGTCGGAAGTCTGTAATATATTATTTGAGTTCCAATGAAGTACTAAAAAATAGATTAAAATTTTTTTGTTTCAAATTTTAAATTGAATAAAAATTTCAGGTAAATTGAATCAAATATTGTTAAAAATTACAGATTTAGTACAATTTTCAGATAAAAAGATTGTCGTTAATGGTAAATAAATGATAAATTTGTGATTAATTTATTTCAGAATATCTGTTTTTTGTTAAGTCATTGGATAACCTAGAAAATCGTTTTGATACGTCAACAACAGTTAATCCTACGTGTCCTAGAGCCGGTGGTTTTTGATCATATTGCAGCCGAATTTATTAATTATTATCAAATAAAATGCCACCAAAAGACTCGAAAGATAAAGAGGAAGAGGTAATTGATTTAAAGAGTATTTTACAAAGAAAAAAATGATTAATAATTCATTCAATTTATAGCCTGTTAAAATTAACAAATGGGACGGGTCGGCCGCTAAGAATGCTCTCGATGATGCTGTTAAAGAAGTAAAATACAATCTTAAGATTTTCAATATAAATGACAATAACTTGTAATTTCGTAGGTTTTAACGAAGAAATTCGGTTATGTTGAGAATTTCGCATTGGTCGATGGTCGTTTATCTATCTGTAGTATTGCTGTAGGTGTTGCCATGTTTGCACTGCTGTGGGATTTCTTATATCCATTCCCACAATCAAAGTATGCTCTCTATAATTAAATCACATGATTCTTTTCACTAATTTTTATCTACTTATTTGTTTTTATGTCTTTAAAAGGCCGGTTCTTATATTTTGCGTCAGTACTTATTTCATAATGATGGGTATATTAACACTTTATACAACATACAAAGAAAAGGGTATATTTGCTGTTTGTGTACAGAAAGATGGTCAACGTAAAGACAGCATATGGGAGGCCAGTTCGTATTTGAAGAAGTAAATTAAATTTTTTTGTTTGTTGTCAAAAGAAAAGTAATTGAAAACTCTTTCTAGGTACGATGATAAATACAATTTAATTCTAGCATTCAAAGATAGTAAAACAGGTGCACGACGTGAAGTCAATATAAAAAAAAGTATAGCGAATTATATTGATGTGGATGGTAGGATTTGTAAAGATTTGATTGAGAATGAAATTACAAAGATGCACAATTCATTATTAACTGAACGTAAAGAGAAGTAAATTGGGTTTATTGTAGATCTAATAAAATTCGTACAATTTCAATAGGTTTTTTTGTTTCAATTTGTCCAATTTATATTAATTAATGTAATTTATTTAATTGCTTTAAAATTACGTTGTTTTATATTTCGATTTTATATAACACTGGAATATTGCTTAGATAACACGAATTGTTTCAGCATCTTGCTATTATTAAGACATTTTTGTACGTTTAAAATATGAAAAAGTATTTACCGGGCTGGCCCGAGCTTTCCTGACGCTCCAGGTAAGCTTCTTTTCGGCGCCCCTTTCCTGAATTTAACATTGGCTGAGCGCATTACTTTTTTGTATTTCATAACCGAATTCTTTGATAACTTCGTGAATCAATAAATTTTGAAAAAGCAGGTTTTAACTAAATTTTATCTGATTGAAAATCAGATCATCAAAATTAAAATTCCAAAATAATCGCCATAATTTTTTGTCGAATTTTAGAAAGCCGTAATGGTTGTATTTGAGAACTTGGGGGACATGTGCAAAAACCAAAAATTGAATAATAAATATGATTTATTTATGACTAATATGACTAAATTTGACAAAAATATGACCACAGTATGTTTGAAAGTATGTATACCTCAATATTATCGCCGCCGTCAAATTGCCTTCGCCACCTCCAGTTAACTAGTAAAAGTGGGGGGCAGCGACAACGACGTTTACATACTTTTATGTACTGTACATTCTTTTAGACATATATGGTCATTGGGGTGAGCCAAAATGACTAACATATCGAATTTATGGTCTCAAAAGGACCTATATGTTGTAAAAAAAAATCTTCCATTGAGAAAATTTTTTAGGTCAATTTTAAAAAAAATGCTGTAACTTTTGAACCGTTTGAGATAAAAATTTTATCTAGGCATATGCTTGAAGAGCATTAAATTCTCTAAAAAGGTGTTTTGAAGTTGATTTTTTAACTCAAAAATTCATACAATTACGGGCTATGAAAACTGATGAAAAATAGATATATTTTTTTCAACTTTCATAGCCCGTAAGTATATTAATTTTTTAGTCAAAAAATCAACTCTAAAGTATTTTTGTTATAGAATTTAATGCCCTATAAGAATATGCCTAGATAAAATTTTTATTTTAAACGGTTCAAAAGTTATAGCATTTTTAATGGTCAAAAATTTTTTTGCATGTTATTTAAATGGAAATTTCAAATGGCCACCGACACCTTTTAAAATTGAGCTAAAAAATTTTCCCAATGGGAGAATTTTTTTCTCAACATATAGGCCCTTTTGAGTCCACAAATTCGATAGGTTAGTCATTTTGGTTCACCCTAATGATCATATTAGTTATATCAAATCATATTTATCTATTTTTTAACTTTTCTATGGTTCCCAAATACAACCAAAAAATCGACCTTTTCGTGTGGGGCATCGTTAAAAAAAGAAACAGACTTACGATTTAGTTCCAGATGATAAATGTATCACCGTGACAAAACTAGAAAGCCGTTCGGCATGGGATGTCTGTTTTTATACTAAAGTCACTAGCACTTACACTAACACTAGAACTAGACACAATTAATTATTAATTAAACAAAATCAATTTTTCGAAACGACACATCAAAGACTAGAAAAAAATGAACAAGATTGCGCAAATCTAAAAAGGGTGTTAAATAAGTGTCGCTGGTGCAGTTCTTATCAAGAACAACGTATACATATGCGATTACTCTAATCTTGGCAATAGCAAAAAAGGTGGAAAAATATTTAAAACGTCTTTTATAAATAAAATTACGGCTACCATAAAAAGTGTCGTTCCAGACAGCTGCCTGTTTTGCTGTGGTTTCAGATCGGCCCTGCTTATTTAGATTATGTCATTTCAGTCACATCGAAATTGCCGTATTATACAATAACTATCTTAGTTTTATTCATATTTACGACCTATAAAGTGTTAAATTGATGTCATATATTGAGACATTTAAAGAACAAGTGCAAATTTAATGCTATTTTTGATAAATCCGCCGAAAATGTTTAACAAGGTTCTCTTCCTCATTATTTTATGCTGCAGTAGCGGATTTAATTTAGTTGCATGGAGCTCTAAAAGTAAAATTACTTTTGGTGATGTTCGAAAATAAAAAAGGTTTAATAGTAAATTTACGTTAGTTGCCATCGAGGCAGAAATTAGCTACTGTTAGACTATTAGAATGAGAAACAAATTAGTAATTTGAGGGTTTCAAAATAAAATGTATCCCGTAGATCAGTCGAAAAAGCAATAATAGTTATGAATTTGATTTCAGAACGGTGTAAAGGATTGCATCCCTCTTGAAATGAATTTCCAGAATTTAACTTAACGTATTAGACGAAAACCGTCTTATAGAAGGGCCACTTGTTCTTGTAAGTCACCTGTAATACAGTGTCATAATTGCTAGAATTCGAAATAATGAAGTTAAGACGCTCTATCAGTGGTGCGTATATCAGATAGGATCTTTTCAAGTTGAAGGAGGCATTGCTCCTTACTTAACCAACAGAGCATATCTCCTCTGACTACCTCATTACACGTGACAATTGCATACAGCAATTCATTTCCTAAACTTTAAACATTTTTAACAAAAAACTAAAGGCTGTAAATTTGAAACTTTTACATTGAATACCTTAACGGATTGTTGTATGAAGGATTTGTAAAAGTTTTTTTTTCAAATAAAATCGATTTCTAATCGGATATAAACACCTGCATTATCTTAATTGATAATAGAAAAGAAAGGGGGTGTTGCGCTTGATAGGCCAAGGGTAACAATTAGACTTACATATGTATGTACAGTAAGAAGCACCTGTCGTATGTAGATATAAAACAATAGAATTGGAGTCTATTATTAGCATTCTTGGAAAATTAAAAATTAAAAAAAAGAAAATAATAATAAACTGATATTAATTAGAGTTTTATAAACAAGAAGAAAAAAGCACAGTTAGCATTGCTTCATCATTTCTACAATTCCGAATAAACGTTGACGATTTACAAAGAAATCCTCCTACTTTGTTTTTGTTTAATTATTATTTGTTTCTTCATTAATTGTTGGTTCCTACGAAATTCTCATCTCTAATCACTGTTACTGAATTATTTAATGCTTATGTGTGTATGTGAAGGGTAATGAACTTTTATTGAAAAAAAGAACAGCATTAAAATGTGGTTTTAGTTCCGCTAGAAGGCCCCGTTTTCATGTCAGGACCGTATTCACTAGAAAAACTCATTATAGAGTTGCACACAGTTTTTTTTTCTCTACAAACACTTACTAATAATTTAATTGAAAATAGTGCATGTGTTTGTTTGGGAATTAGATTCGTTCTAATTAGAAATAAAACGTGAAGGCATTTTTTTTTGTATCTGTGTGTGACGAAAAGGACCAATTATCACGACAGCAATTTGGTGTTAGTTTAAGTACAGTTAGGTTTCTAATTCCCATGCTCTATTAGTTTGAAGTCTTACTTTTTTCTAGAGAAAAAAATGGAAGAAAGAAGAAAACGATGAACAGGAAGTGAATTTACATAGAATGATTCTGTTGTGATTTTGCAATTACTTTGTCGTTTTTTTTTCTTCTACTGCTATTATTTGTTTTGTAACATTGAATAATTTCAATATCTAATTGTAACTGAATCGAGGAAAAAGTCGTTGTCAAGGAAAAACTTGAAGGAATCTTAAGAAGTTATTTGAAATCATCCGATTTGCTTCGTTTGTTTTTCTATATGAAAAACATTTTATAAAAATAACTTTAATGTCAGTACGGACGATTACGTGACCATAGAAAAAGCAAAAAATAATGTCCTATAATCTTGAGAATTGGCTTCCTTTAACGTACGGTTGTGATGTTATTTAAGAAAAACAACGATTTTTGGGTTTCCAAAACTAAAAGTTTTGCAAATCAAATTTAAGCTGATATCATTCGAAGCAGCCTCAGTAATGCAAATGCTAATTCACCAACTGTGCCTCTGTATTAACCTATCCTGAAATTTATAGTGAATAAAGTAGGGTTTATGCTTTATATACCAAGTATACATATCCAATGTGACGCCTCCTTTTAATAATCCGTGGGTGTTTTGATTATTCCATCTGCCGCGGGCTGTAGTATTCTTATTATTACTTCATTATGATTATTATTAGTACTATTATTATTAAATAGATTGTCTTTGACCTGTTGGTAGTTTTTGGCGGAATTGCAACACAGCGCACTTCTTGAGTTTAGTGCTAAAACGGTCAATTAACACGCATCTCTAGTGTAAAGCTTACCTTAGATAAATAATGCGAAGGTGTAATTTTTGATTATTTCCACTGCCCCCACAAAATCCGAAAATTAATAATTACTTAGCTTACAATACGTGTTTGGTATTGTGTTGTTTGATAGTTTTCGTTGAATTCAAATAACGTCAAAAATAAACCAAAAATTAAGACAATTTTTGTTGTTGTTTTTGACGAAATTTAAGCGTGGGGCGGAGGAGAGTAATCAAATCATTCAACTATCAAAATATGGTGAAATCAACAATTAAAATTTCCGTTTGCGTTGCAGAAAAACTATACAAACTGTTCTTAAATTCAAGTAGGCAAAAGATAAAAGAAAGGAAAAAAAACACGATAGAAAATTGTCAGAGAGGAGATGAGAACGGAAATGTGAAATCAACAATAACACTCTACCACACAATTCAAATTTTACGGTTATAATGAGCTTGAACGGTTGAAAAAGAACTGGAACGATGATTACAAAATAGTAATCGATCTATATAATTTATATTTTATTGATTTACCGTTCATTCAACAATTATAACAATAGGAACAAGAAAATAATGCGTATTTCTTATAAAGAACGCGAACAAAAAATTATAGTCGACATTGGGTCAACTTGGCTTTTTCGCTGTATAAATTACAGAAAAAAAAACTTATTGCTTTTCAGTGATGAATAAGTTTCAAAATCGTACCATAAAACTGTACTTTTATTTAAAGTTGAAATATTTTTTTTCAATCCTTGCTATTAAAGTCCTATTTTATCGACTAAAAACCCTATGGTAAAGTAGCATTTTACCCACCTCAATGGTAAAGTGTTTACTTTATCCACCTTAACGGTAAAGTGTTTACTTTACCGTTGAGTAAACACTTTACCATCCACCAACTCCACAGCAATACGGCAATACCATAGCAACCAACAGCAAATAAACAAAAACAATTGCTAGTTGTTTAGAGAAATCCAACGGCAACCAACAATCATTGGCAACTGAATGAATAATTAATGTCATAAGTTATTAGAAAATTAAATAAATTAAAAAGATAAAAAAGATACAATTAATTAATCAAAGATATAAAGGCAATCTCAGTTGTTTTTTAGTCCGAAAAATGTTTAGCCGACGACCGGACTAAAAAACAATTGAGATTGCCTTTATATCTTTGATTAATTAATTGTATCTATTAATATTTCTCAGTGATCCAATTTGGATTGATTTCGGTTGATCTAAATTTGAGTTTCGATTAGATAAAAAAGAGTTTTAAGTATTGAAAAAACTCTTGTATTGCACACGATGGTAAAGCCCCTTTATCCACTCGCGGATTTGGCTCACCCGGCCTCCGGCCTCATGAGCCAAACTTCCGCTCGTGGACAAAGAATGACTTTACCTCCTTGTACATACAGTAAATAACTGTTGTTAATTTATTAGTCAACTTGTGCGACATTTTTGCCCAATACAAGTAGTCGAGTATAGTTGGACTTACAATCAGTGGTGTAGCGAGGGAGGTGCAGGAGGGTTTACCATGACCCGGGCGCCACTCATAGACGGGTGCCAAATACTCTCCAACACAATTTGAAGTGTATTAATTAGTAATGGGAGCGCCAATAAAGTCTCGGGCTGCGGGCGCCAGTTATGTTCGCTACGTCACTGTTTTGACTTCTCTTTTACTTGTTTAATTTGTTAATAAAAGCCAAATTTCGATCGAGGCGCCTTGTGCATTACACTCAAGTTGTTCAGTGTAAAATTGATACAGTATAAATGGTAAAAATCTATGGAGAATTGCACGATATATTCTGATAACAATAGTGAAGCTTCAAATAATAAAATTGTTGAACCACAACGTTCTTTTTTTCACTTCTCTATTGTTGTGATCGCTTTAAATTTATACCGTTTCCGATTTTTAACAATAAATTTGTTTCACACAGTATCATTAACATGAGCGTCATCATTTAATTCGGCGTCAATGTGTAGGTTGCTCTTTTTCTAATTACATTAAGTTTAATAATTTTATTCATTCCACTAGAGTTATAATTAAAAAAAAACTAATATTTTTTATTGCCATGTTATCAATAGATTTACGTGCATTGATAAGTACATACATATACTTATGCTTTAAACAATTGTTGTTATTAAGTAATATTTCAATAATAGATTTGTTCTATTAGTTTCTAGACATTTATTTTTCTATCGAAACACACAAAAAAGAATGGTGGAATAGTCTTCCCATTACAATTCAAACATTTCTGTTGTGTTCTTTTTTTATATATAGGTATACGTTTATCTTTTTTATTTGAATAATGAAAGAATATTTTTGTTCCCAGGAGAATAATACTTTTCATCTACACATAATATAAACGATGCATAAGTATAACAATAAACATAAACCTGTTCTTTTTTTTCCTTCGTTTATAAAATAATTGGAATAAAGAGTTTTTTGATACTCATTTGTATAAGGTTAATACGGCGACTCTTTCACGTCTACTTAAGATTGGTAATTATTAATTATAGATAATTGATTTACAATTAATTTTGATACACAATAATTAAGGATTAAATCATATTTTTTGCCGACAACTATTAAAACTTTACGGTACATGAGCGCCTTAATTTATAGAGAAAAATATCGTGCGGCAACGAAATGACGGCAACAAATGTCGAGTGCGCTTTTGCTTCTTTGTCAATGGCAAAATTTTATTTCGAAGCGTCTTAGCGCCCCACTTGTGTCGCCTTTTTTTTCCAAAGTATCTCGCATCTAGAAAAATTTTGCAAGATTGGCAGGTGGCGGATCTGTGTTTTATATTGCATAAAATCTATAAAAAATAGTACGGTAGAGCAGGGCCGGACTAATGATGTAAAACGGTCTATGATACCTTTTATAGTAATAATTCAACAGAAAAGCTTACAGTATTCATATTCCAATGACAAAATACATAAAAGCATACAAAACAAATACAGGGTGGGTAAACTATCTAGGAGGATGGAAGAATTTCGTTACCGTTCATTGTTAAAAATTTTTACAAGAGTAAAAAAATGATAGAGAGAAGGCCGAAAATATTGGATAATAAAATGGAGTTGTAAATCTCACCCACCCTTAATTATCTTTGAAATGACATCTATTGTGGCATGGATGAATTTATCTAAGATATGCCAAACATCTGCCATTTTCGTTGTGACTATAATGATTTTGTCCGACATTGCATGATTGATACAGGCCAGTAACGTGAAGGAGAAGGACACAGATTAAACAAAGAATTTTGAAATATCTTACTAAACGACTAGAACTGTCTTTGAAAAAATAAAATAAAAAAATAAACAATCCTGGTCGTTTAGGAAGATAATCCAAATTCTTTGTATGATCTCTGTCCTTCTCCAATACGTTTTATTGGCTGATATCAATCATCGGAGAGAATCATTACAGTCACAACGAAGTTAGCAGATGTTTGGCATATCGTAGGTAATAAACAATCCTGGTCGTTTACGAAGATACTCCAAAATGCTTTGTACTTCTCAGACACGTTACTGGCTCGTATTAATCATGCTATGCCGGAAAAAATCACTATAGTTTGGCATGTCTTTGGCAAATACTTACGATAACGGGCGTCGTCACAAAAGAGAAACTTCATTTTATGGTTTATTTTTTTGTATTGTCTCTCTATTTTCTTTTAACGACTGTTCAGACTTTAACAGTGAACGGTAACGAAATTCTTCCTGTGCACCTAGATGGTTTACCTATCCTGTATGTACTGTATTTGAAACAGTAACAGATTGTGTTGCAAAGAGTTTACTTCAAATTTCGATATAAAAATTGATTTTCTATGATCGTGAGGCCCGATCGCACGATATGTTAGTCCAGTCCTGTGGGAGAACCATGCCTAATAGAGGGGCGCACCAATTGAGGGTGCAATGCGTTCGGGCGCAGAACACAGGGGGCCGCAAATTTGGCTGTATTGTTGGAATTTTGATATTTCATTTAAGAAGAAAAAATCTTACATTTGTTTAAAGTTTTTGGAGAATGTTGTAGTTTGATAAAAACTCATGTTTATGGACTTTTATTGTCTTTATTTAATATTGTATAAAAGTCCAAAAAACATGCGTTTTAACCAAAAAAGTTTCTTATTTTGTCAATATATAAGACAAAGCACATGAAGTGTTATATATGAACGTGCGAACTATATGTTATTAAGGCCCGATACAGCTTAAGTTTCTTAAGGCTCTACCTTAATTATCTAAAATTTACTGTTGTTGAGTAGTGCACGGTTGACTTTTTTTCCTAAAGATTGAAATTTTTAAGAAAAAAAATCTTTTATATTCGTTTTTAATAACAATAGGCTATAACTTCAAAAGACAATTTATTGGTGAACTTATTTAGTTTTCCCGTGCGACGCGAAAGTTCAATATAAATGGATTTTTTCGTCTTTCTCCTCTATCTATTGGTACAATCGAATGAAACTTATGCGAATTATAGACGATATTGTGCTTAATGCCTTCATGGCATTTTTTCAAAATTCACAGCCATTTTCCAAAAAACTTGATAGACAAAAGGTGTTCGAAACAGCTTTTTTCTATTTTGTGTCAATAATAGCGCTATTATTAAACTCGCTACTGTATCGAAATGTGCACATTTTTTAACTAGTGCTGAAAAGTAAAATAGTAGGAATTTTTTTTTCCACTAGATTGGTAACATTTTCATTGATTTTGACAACTGTCAAAAATCATAAAAACAAGATACTTAATATACCGTTTTTCGTACTGATCTTTGGATTTATCGGGTAGTAAATTGCTTCCTGCATTTTCAGCAATTTCCCTTATTTCAGGTGGACTACATGAAAATTCTTCACTCATTGTTAAATAAGCAATTTGGCGGAAAAAAGAATTGACTAAGAGTGAAAAATAAAACAATCGAAGTTTCCTAGCTGAATGTTCAATTGTTTTTTTTTAGTAACACCAACTCCCACCAATTTCCCTAAATATTAAATCTCGCAATTTTTTTTGTAAAAAAGGGCACAAAACATGCAAAATAGAAAAAATAGTATAAAGAACTCGTGTCAGAAGTCGTATATTGCACTCGTCCTTTAGAAAACTCGCGTCTCCGCCGCTCGTTTTCTAAACTTGGACTCGTGCAATAATAGGCGACTTCTGACACTTGTTCTTTAATATACTAATTTCTTATCCTCAGAAATAAATGAAAGTGTTGGAAAACGGAATTTATACACACTTCAAGCACGCTATCCACTGTAACTAATATAAATTTTATTTAATTCTGTTAATAAACAAAGGGAAAAAGCGGAAAAAAAATTGATTTAAATAGAGACAGGCATCGAATTTTCCCGTCTTTCGGAAAAACTACTAAAGATTATCAAAAATTTCATTTGAGGTTGTAGCTTAGTTTCATTGGAAACGAACGCATAGAATTTTTTTCTACCAAGTATTTTGATTCGTAATGATTATATTCAAAGGGACGGTAATGGAAAGTTTGCACCCGGGCGTCAGAGTAGTTAATGCGAAAATGCTGCGCTAGATAAGATAGAATAGAATGCACAACTTTCGATTCCCCTAGCGGTTTTGACGACACGGAAAAAACTGAGATGAAACACAGAGTTTCTACGACGTAAACTCCTTCATGAAGTTTCCGCCGGACACCGGTGGAGTTTTAACGGTCTTTAAGCGGCCGAAACGCGGAGTGTGCAGCAATACTCCTCGGGCACTCCGAGTAAACACCGTAAAAATCTCATGTTGTAGCTGCACACAAAACTCCGCGACTGCTAAAACACCACCGAAACTCCATCGGTACTCCGAGTTTGCTCGGCGTTTCTGCAGTCGCGTCTAAACTGCTAGGGTCCCAATGATGTGTTTGCAATTTAATTTTTCGATTGTTTCTTCTACAAATGGCACATCAATGAAAAGTATCATTTGTACAATAGTCGTTTGTGATATCGCCGTGTTTTGATTAATGCTACCCGATTTTGCTAGCGTATTTTTGCAAATAAACCATAAATAATAAATATTGCCATTGCTATAATTCTGGAGTGTCAAAGTTTGAAACGTATCCGATTTTTGATTCACATAATGTTCATGTAGCCGTAACATTTGAAGGAAATCAGTTCTTTGTTGTTTGGATCGGTGGAGAAAAAAAAACAACAACAACCAACAATTTTGACTTTACAGCAATTAGAAGTCATTCATGGTCGTTGAAGTTATTACTAGATCGTGAAGAATCAAGTTGGGCAATAGCCTTTTCTAAGTTTTTCCGCGTTTCTAATTATTTCACATTCTACTTTAACTCAACTCAACAAATTTGAATCCATCAAATTGAGATTTGTGTTCGAATTTAAACAATTTGATGATTATATGAAATTTCCATAAATAGCAGGTATAATTGGTAATAATTTTCGATACAAAGTAAAAATCTACCGCAATTTGTTTATTTATTATAAACTAAGTTAAGTTCCAAACGATTTGTCGCAAGTTACCAACCAAACAACCAACATATACCATCATCTAACAAAACCAGCGAATGATGACTAATAACCCATCAGTGTCATGGTATACGGACTTAGAGGAGTTACAGGTGCAATGGCCTCATCACCGGTGTGAGGGGCAGGGGCAACTTACCTGTCGCTAGCACACTGGCCACAACATTCAGTGTGAGTCAATCCGCGATTGTGTTTAGACTTGTTTTATTAACAATTTTTTCTCTACTATTGTCGTTTAAATTCTACTTTTACTCGTAATTTAATAGAACAGTGTTTATTGATGGAGTTGAGTCTATATAGATGACCAACATCGGCTTGGGAATGGCACTGGAAGAATTCACGGGATCTATTTAGAAAAACCCGTGGACTTTGAGTGCCATCCTCGGCGCCTTTGTTTTAACACACAAATCTGTGCCTAAATTTTTTTTCCGTATACGTTGACGTCAATTCGATTCTATACCTACTACAAAAAAAAACAAAATTGTGTGGAGTCTCAAGTGTTGTAATAGTCATCGTAATAATAGTGAATTGGAGAGATAAAGAGACAACATCTGGAAAACGTCCCGATTCGCGTGTTATTGTTGTTATTACTGTTGTTCTTCACTCCAAAGGAATCTCTTTATCTTCTAGTTTTAGCTTAACAACAAGAGCGTCAGGTGTGTAGTTCTTGTTGCTTTAGCATTCCTGCCATGCCATTAAGTTAACGGAACTGAAACGGGTACTCTACAAAATTGCGCCAACACACAAACGCAGACGAATTCTGGAAGCAAAACCGGGAGGAGAAATTGTCGGTAAGATTGGGAAACAACAGCAATTCCAAAAAAAAAATCTTGTTATATTCGATATTGAAATAAACAAATCACATTTCCTTTCATTGTAACAGGACATTACGTAATAACGCCACGATCGAAATTATATATCATTACACGTAATTTTTCTATAATTTTCAAAATGAAATTATACCGTTTGAAGACTATCGCTGTGTTATTTCCATGAATTTCTATGGAAAATCTTTAATAATTAAATAACGATTCGCAATGATTTCTAATTAAATCGAAAATAAAGACAATAGTTTTTTTTTCTCAAATCTATTTCTAAACGAACGGTGATTGTTTGAAATATATGGGAAAATTTCCCATGTAATTTCAATTGAAATTAGCCGCACTTCGGACCCAATTAAATTTGCCTTTTGCTGATGGTATTGTTGTGAAACACCTTGACAATGGGTTGGTATACCAAGATGTGGAGAGCCGTTCCGCTTCAATCGACGTACAGCGTCCGGGAAACGCGCTCAAAGTCGTCCGTCCGTAACAAACGGCGACGACGTCTCTCTCTTCACCCGGTATAATATGTACATCTACATACATACATAAACATATTGTCTTGTTGTTTTGTAGACAGTGTAGATATACAACATAATTTCTAGCTCGACTCGACTTTGATGGAGAAAAGACGATGGTGTTGTGCTGTTGGTTCCGCTCTGGTGATTACTACCAGCCCGCATTACGATTATTATTATCATCATCGACAACATCAAACTGTACGAGACACCACCACCACCACCAGGTACAACAACCGGAAGACGTATCCGACAATGATTATTATTTTAATTTTAAATGATTTGTTGTGTAATTAGTTGTTTTGAAAGAACTTTGACCATGACCATGATATGTTTCTATGTATTTTGAAAACAAAAAAAAAACAACCGGCAACAAACAAACAGGACAATTTACAAGATTTCTGTTGTTGGATTACATGAGTGTTGTCGGAAATTTTGTTTTCTACCATCAATTAATGTGTTTTGTCATAACCGGCCATTTAGTAATAGTTCTAGTTTTTTTTTTCAACAAACATCTGTTATCAATTGCTGTGGATCTTTATCATAAAAAAAAACGGCTATTATCAAAACATTCACGTACGTAAGTATTATTTATTTTGTTCAATTTTTTGTTTTTAGCATTACTAATAGAAAAGGTCATTGGTAATTAGTGGCTATAATGTGAATAAATATGCAAAAAATGAGTCATAAAATTAATTACAGACATGCGAAAAATGTTTGTATTGTAAAATATTGAAATAATCGTTGATAAATGCAATGATAACAAGAAGAATTGATTAACAAATGCAAACAAGTTGTGTTTTTATTGAAAAGCAACAAAGAGAGTGTAAAGCAGTGTGTTTGTTCTCGAAGTTCAAATTGTGCTTTATTGAAAAGTTGATTGCAAGTATCGATTGAAGTAGGAGTCGGGTTTCAGTTCTTATCTCTCCACTTTTAAGATCTCTCGATAATCAGTGTTTTTTTTTGGTCAATACAAAATAGACATTTCTACATTTATTTCTTGTTAACGATTTACATTTTTCCAATTTTTTTTGATAAGGTTTGTTTTCATAAATGAGGGTTTAACATTCACTAGACAATTCTATAGATTCTTCTCGAATTAAAAAAATAAAATATACAGAAAATTAAGCTTGGAATCATTAAAGAAAAATTATAAATTATCACTAATTGACTATTATTGATTTTCGTTTTTTTTTCTTTTCATCTAGTAAATAATTAACACTTTAATCACATTAAATTAAAATCTTAAAATCCAACATTTTATACTGGATTCAATAAGATTGTATAACATTTGATGTATTGTCTTATTTTAGGCATAATACAACTGAAACAATACAAATATTGCTAACTCACAGATCAAATTAAAACCTGAATCTAATACTGAAATGACCAGATCGACGCCATAGGAACTAATTTTTGTTTACTTTATGGCAAGATCAGATTCAGTAAATGCAAAAAACAAACAATCCTTTCTAATAACAATTAAAGGTTCTACAACGAACCAAAACAAAAAATTTTAAAGAAATTAATCGATAATAGAATTTATTTGCCAAAAAAATTGCTTAAGCTGATTCAACGGCTTGTTCTTAATAAATTACCCTCTTTTAATTCCTAATAATTTTTCAGCAACACCCAGATAATAGACCATTTGGGCAATACCGAATAATGGTGCTATAACAATCATACGGCAAGCACCACCTTTGAAGAATGCAGTAGGTCCTTCATATTTCATCGTTTTTCTGTAATCAAACAAATTTTGAATAAATTCAACAATCAATTAATAATAATGACAATTACATAATAGCATCTGCAATTCCTGTATAGACACGTTCGCCTTCTGCTTTCGTTAAAGCTTGTAGACGTGTTTTAACAACATCAAATGGATTAACAGCTAAGGCAGCAAATGAACCAGCTGCACAACCGGATAGAAATGAACACCAGAAGACTGCTTCACCTGTAATTGGAAAATTATTATTAAAATTATTAAATAATTTGATGGTATAGTTTGAATTAATGCACACACCTGATCCATCCGATTTTCTCGGTCCTAAATTATTCAATGTTGCAAATAATGGGAAATACACAATCGAAAACGATACATCTCGTAACATTGTCGCTGCAGTACCTTTATATAAACCAATAATACCATGTTTTTTAAATAGATCCAGAGCTATTTGTGTAGCTGTTACTTTTGGTACAGTTTTACCAGCTAGTTTTGCAGCAGCTGCAACACGTCCAGCATCTTGCATTTGTATCTTTAATAATTCCATCGGTGTTGTAATGACGATTTGACAAAAACCAGCTAGGCCACCAGCTGCCATTTGACGTGGAATTGGTAATTTTCTAAATAATTAATTTGATCAATTTTATCTATTGAAAAATTATGTGGAATTAATTAATCCAATTTGTTACCCATCATTCGTTTGTAGATGATAACGGAAGAAATCATTAGCTGCCAATTTAATTGCCTTCTCAGGTGTTATTAATAGGATATTAACAGCGGATCCACGATACATTCCAAAATAGCCTTCCGCTTTGTATGTTTTCTTGAAACAATCAAGCCTAATTACACACAAAAGAGAGACATATGTTTGATTAATTCATTTGAATACGATTAATGAATTTATAAATAATTTACATTGATGTATACATTCGTTCCCCATTAGGACCAATTTGTTGGTTTTGTAGACGTGTTTTAACTAAATCAAGTGGAAATACACACGATACACCAATTATACCAGCAATGCCACCATTAATTATTTTCGGAAGAAGTCTAGAACAATCGGAAAATTGGTCAAAATCAAAATTTAATTCAGATGAATGTTCTTCAAGTTTATAGAATAGCCGGTTTTCTACTAATTGTAAGTGTATCAAGTGATACTCAATTTTAGCTTTAAACGGGCCTAATTGTAAGCCCAGATATAGATAGGGAAGAAAAACCGGACGCAAACTGTAGTTACTCTAAATTATCAACATTCTCGATTCATAAAGCTCTTTCGAGAATAGTTTTTCTCTAACAGGTTTTATATTTAATTCTTGTCATTTATCTGACAATGGGTACATAAGATTTATTTTTTTGATAAACGACTTGGTCAATTTTGTTATAAGCCAATCAAAATACAATTAAGTGAAATCGATTAATTTGATTGTATTTAAACAAGCTTTTTTTCTACTAATTGTAAGTCTCCACTCAAGTGCTAGTAATTCAAGTCTCCATTAATATTAACTCAATTTTAGGAATTCTAAGGCGGAATGAGATTTTTTAATTTCTCTGATTATCAATTTTAAAATTAGTAATATTTTTAAGGACCGATTATCTTGCCATCTAACAATAAGTCTCCATTTAAATCCAACTTTATTATAAACCAATATACATCTTTACAGAACTAAATGAAATTGTTTAATTAATGAAATGTCATTATTACACTTAAAAAAGTTGTTTCCTTACTAAGTCGTGACTTAATATCCGCTTAAAAGATAAAGGCCTTCTAAAGTATTAGGGTGCGGAAAAATTGACTAACCTATCAAATTTATGGTCACAAAAGGGCCTACATGTTGAAAAAAAAATTATTCCATTGAGAAAAATTTTTAGCTCAATTTTAAAAGGTGTCGGTGACCACTTGAAATTTCCCATTTAAATAACACGCAAAAGAATTTTTGTCCATTAACAATGCTATAACTTTTGAGCCGTTTAAGATCAAAATTTTATATAAGCACATTTTTGTAGGGCATTAAATTCTCTAAAAAAGTATTCCAGAGTTGATTTTTTTAACTCAAAAATTCATATACTTACGGGCTATGAAATTTGATGAAAAACAGATATGTTTAGTTTAAAGTAATTATCGAAATTTTCATTAAAAATGCTATAATTTTTGAACCGTTTGAGATAAAAATTTTATGTAGGCATATTCTTATATGGCATTAAATTCTGATTTTAGAGTTGACTTTTTAACTTAAAAATTCATATACTTACGGGCTATGAAAATTGATGGAAAATAGATGTTTTTTCCAACTTCCATAGCCCGTAAGTATATGAGTTGAAAAATCAACTCCAAAATATCCTTTTAGAGAATTTAATGCCCTACAAGAATATGTTTGGGTAAAATTTTGATCTCAAACGGTTCAAAAGTTATAGCATTTTTAATGGACAAAAATTTTTCAAATGGCCACCGACACCTTTTAAAATTGAGCTAAAAATTTTTCCCAATGGGATATATTTTTTTCAACATATAGGCCCTTTTGCGACCATAAATTCGGTAGGTTTGTCATTTTGGCTCACCCTATTGAGTATAATAACTAGATTGGAGTCTGTTTTGCTACAGATTTAAGGGTTGCTTAAGTCGATTTTAAGACAAACTGAGCATTAATTTGCCTGAATTAACTGTAAAACGTCTAAAGGCCGATTTATCTTCCGAAACGTCAACTTAAAGTTAACTTTTTTGTAAATTAATTATAGCAAAATTGATTAATATGCTTAAGTGAGCTTTTCTCTTACTAAGCAGAGACTCAATCTCAGCTTTTTATCATTGTTACAGATTAATAATAAAATAAAACTAATAAAAGCGGTTTATCTTGCCTTCTAAGTGTCGAGTTGGTCAATTTTGTTATAAATCAATCTACAAAAGATACGGCAATTAGTGTCTATTTTCTCACCACTACTGTATTCAAAACGATCGTAACAAATACATATTTATTGTATCACAAATCCGGTCAAATTTCAATAAAATTATTATCTGTCCTTTCTAAATTTAATTTCAATTGAAATTTTAGAACGATTATAAAATCTAAAAATAAATTTATGATAAATTATTGATTCATTTGCATGTTATTTGATTTTACAACTGCTAAAAAATCTTTATCTACTAATAGTAGATTTTTAATGGAAATACATTTATTTTTAGCAATTGCTAAAGAGATTTGGGTCTCTCTTTCTCATTTTTTTTTTGTTCTTTATTATTTTGCAGTTAATCTATCGAGTTTCACATTTCAAAGATTCAATTGGTAACAGAAAAACTGAATCTTATTGTATTACATCATAATGACGGCTATTAAACCTTTCTTTTTTTCTATTTTAGAAAGTACCGTTATTTTAAAAAATGCCAGTCATTATGTTGATTCCTTAGTTTTATATCATTTTATCGATAAAGCTTTAGTTTCGCCTTAGCTCAAAATACAGAGTGTCTGCCTTAAAAGTGGTCACTAAATTATTTCTAAACAGAATAAGAAGCACTAAGTACTAAGCAGTACTAAGACTGCCATTTATTAACAATATGACATCTGTATTACAGCAAACATAAAACGAAACATCACTTATAAGTAGAACTTTCACGATTGAGATGTTGTATTGTTAATAGTAGAGGCGTTAAACGTTTCCTATAAATGATTACATTTAAGCCAGACACCCTGTATATTACAATAGATGATGTTTGTAAAACAATTACGAAACTTTCTTTTGTTATTGTTTTAAACACGATATCAAGTTAGTCATAGATAAAAGTTACAACTTACGCAAATTGGGGTTGTTTATCGCCCATTGATTAGAGATGCCAATTAGACACACAGACACACAGACAAAAAAAAACGTACGAAACAAGAAGGTGGCAAACCTAAAAACAACCACTATCAAACATTGGAAAATCTAAACAATTATAGGTACTACCTATTAGATAGAATGATAACGCTAATAAAAATGTTAAACAACTGACAAGATAAGTGGGTGTAATAAATTATCAATTAACACAACACGTGATGTTGATTGAAACAGGGCATATCTCAAATTAATGGATTAATTACAATCATTAATTATTAAATTAGTTTTGGATATTTTGATGAAAATGAGAAATGATAAATTGGCTGTAAATTGTTGATAATTTATCTAAATTGGTTTGAATTTAATACAAACTGTTATATAACTTTATCTTTTTTTATTGTAAACTATCTATTTTTATTAAAAAATTCTACAACTTTTCTACTAATTAATTTAAAATTAATAAAAATAATTTGAAAAAAGTGGAGTTCATCAAAGAAATCCTATTATTGATAATAACTTTGATTATTGATTCTCAACAATTGTTGTAATAAATCCACTTACCTGTATAGGTAAATATTTTATCGTAAAAGTAGTGTATAAATATAAAGTGGAATTTGATTTATTGTCAGGTGCAATTACTTAAAATTTTGAATTGATGTAGAAAACTTAAAAAAATGGTTGATTTGTCACGGACACTAAAACACGTCGTCCTGACAGAAGGTGAAGAAGGCTCATTTTTGTATTAGAAGAAAAATCATACAGCTGATTACAGATTTCTGTATTTGCTCCTACGTTATAGTTCACAAATTAATTAATAGAGGACAGTAGTAATAGTAGTAGATTGATTTGTGGATTGGTTGATTCGTAGTCCAATAGATATGATGTATTATCGCGCCTTTTACTTTTTGAATTTCATGGTTAATGCTGTACAATAGGAACACCCTGAAGTTGTTTAGCAACAATTAGAGATGTTGTAAAAATATCCAATACAATTAGAATTAAGCGTCGTGAAAGTGGGAAAAATCCACCAACATCAAATTTCGGAACTAGTGTCATTGTTAATTGATAACATTCTTTAAAATTCGGATTTTCATTCGAAATCTTTTCAAGACGTTCCTGAATTTCAGCGATTTCATTAATTAATTTATCACCAAGGAGTATGGTGACCGTACAACCAATCTACAATTAATTCATTATGAATTATGAACAATATTTAAGATCAATTCTATTACTGCTTTATTCAGGCCGATCTTTCGGGCAGAAAATCTCGTACCCTTTTAGTATGCCGAAAAAGAACAGTGCCTGTAGGAATATTTGGATGGAATAAAACAGTTGTAGAATTGGCTCTCATTTTGATTATTTACCACACTGATTAGTAAAGAGCCCATATTGTATGCAAAAGCTGTTCGGGAATCGATATTAGTAAAATAACCAGTTTTTGGCATCAAAAAAGCATAAATATAAGACGACATTTGTAATAAACAAATATTGAAATTACATGAAAATTGCAAATTCAATAACCGATTTGTAGTTAGTGCAGTTTCATGTAAACTCAACCATTTCGATTCGAAACATCTACGGAAATTCGCTTCAAAATACTTCCATTTCTTAATATTTAACAATCTCTGATGAATCATTTGATATTGTATTAAAATCAATTTGATCGTAATTGGAAAAAAGCATAAATTATAAAAACATTGAATTTTAATTAACAAATTTCCAATAAATTGTTTGATAAAGATAGAAAACCCATAAATTCTACACCAATGTTGAAATTGGAAAATTTCAATAATCAACCAAATTATCCACAATAGAGCAAATACCGTTGCATCAACACGAATTGGGCGAATTCGTTGGTTTCTATAGAGGCTTTTAAGAGATCGCCTCAAATAATGCCATCTGGATTTCGAAAAAGATTCGATTACTGTTGCAATACCACCATGAAGTAGAGATAGAACAGTTAGAATTTGGAGGAGAGCATGAAATGGTGCGGCACCACGTTTATATCCTTCTGATTGTTCAACGAACTTTATAATTGTACCAATAGTTCCCAAAATAATTGTAATAATATTAAGCACTTTTTGACACTTGTAAACCAATCGTGAATTACTTGGTGTCGCAAGAATGAATTTACCAAAATTGTAAAAGATTTGCCATAGAATTATAGGCATTTTTCTAATATGTATTATAGATAAGTGAAACTATGGAAATGACTAAATGAACAACGCACAAAATTGTTGATTATTATGCTGATAAGTGAAATGACGGATATCCGGTTTTATTAGAAGGAAAAACAAAGCTCACCATGAAATATTAATTAACTTTAGTAGGGGAGATGTAGGTAATGAGGATCACTTAAGCAAGAATTGAAATAAAACAAAATCTATCAATCAACTATTTATTTTTATGTTTTTATAATAAACTTTGCATATTTAACTATTAATTCAAATCAATTTAAATCACTTTGGCTTATGAATTTTGGAACAATAAAGATCACCGTTGTCAACATAGGTTGGCAATGATGATCAGCTTGCATACAATGGTGATCAACACATATCGCACACATAATTGCGAGCAGATTCCCACCCAGTACACTCGGCATGAGCCCAAAGCCCACAAGAACTACACCGATACCAAATTTTGTGGTCTCGTCCGAATTCACCACATACAAGACACGAGTTATCGATGTCTTATGCATCATCGTCTTCATTATCTTGACATATGGCCGTTCAGTGCACAAATCGACTAACTCCATAAAACAAAAAGATGAGAAAAGCGATGAACTATTCATATCGCTCAAAAAAAATTCCCTTCATGGTATAAAATAAAATGAACATAGTGGAACGCATGGATAAAAATGTAGATTTTATTTGACAGTATTCAAAGTTGATAATAAAGAACGGTCAAAAAATTATCCTCATTAAAGTTACAGTGTTGCTGTTATTGGTGGAGTTAATCGATTTGGCTGCTGAAAAAAAGTTGAATTCGCAGTCCAAATTCTTAAGTTTTTTATTACGGAAAAAAATAATTATAATACATTTTTACGACAGATTAAAAAAAATTATACTAAATTATTTGTGCTTCATCACCTGTATGTGAGGACTCGTGATTTCGAGTTGTCTTTAACTTTTTATAGAAATCATATTTAATAGGAGGAAAGTATTTTAGCAGGTCCATCATGTCTTTCCTTTTTTCCTTTGTGACAGTTCTACCTTTAGGATATAATAAGGGCTGATCGACATTTTTCAAACTTAATGGTCTACCTACTACAGTTTTCCTTACATTAATGGCTTGAAATTCTGATTGTTCATTATAGTCACACTTGAATTGTATGATGTCGGGCTTAGACCTTTCTAACTTTATCCAGCGCATTTTAAGCCAGTTAACTGGTAACCCTGTCTGAGTTACTTTTCTGTTAATTATTTTATTTTCTAAAGGTTTTGTAGAAAAAAGATCTTCGTGAGTCATTTGAACTAGATTAAATGGCACTTTCTTTTTACATGTTTTGATTACGTTGTACCAATCATCCGGTGAAAAAATGTTTTGAATCTTTTTCGCATGTGACTCAACGATCGCAAAATCTGAATCGTTAGGCAAATAGCTGTGTCCACTTACCATAAATTTCATTTCAATGGACTCAGTTCTAATTTCCGTACTTTGAACAAGTTTCAATAAACTTAAGACAGTTTTGATATTTCTATTCTGCTCGGTACACGAATCGGAGTATGTGATAATTTTCTCAAAGTTCTTAGCATAGGTCTTTATATACTTAATTAGACATGATGAAATTTCTTGAGACCCACGAGATCCCTCAGTTTCTGGCCAAACAAACATGTGGCCTAAATTTATATTGAAATCATGACAACCAAAATTATAAACATACAAATTTCGTTTATAATAAGCTACTGATGTGGTCAGTTTGGGAAAGGCCAGAGCTTTTTCTAAGTCGAAAGAAAATACGAATTTTATGTCTGATGCTGTCATTTGATCGGCAGCCATATGACTACGAGCCCGCTCAGCTTCTTTCAAATGAGTTTCCTTTTCAATTTCTGCCAATTTAATTACCTCGCCGTCTAAAGATTGAATCTTTATTTGTAAAGAATCACAAGTTTGACACGTATCTTTGGATGGGTGTTTGAAATGTAAATTAAATTTTGTAGAAAATACGTTATAATAAAATTTTTCTTTCACTGGTACGATATTTTCTTTTTCACAATGTGCGGCGTATAGTTCATACATTTTCTTAATATTTAAATCAAGATTTAAATATTGTCGTCTTGTATTATGAGCTCTGGTATAATGGCTAGTGTAGGCTGGAAAGGACTTTATATGTTCTATAACATGTGTATCATCAATTCTATTGCTTGCAGTATATCCTTTTCGCTTATGAATTAAAGACGTAACTGGTTCTGTAGAACAACATTTGTATATTCGCCCGTCACTAACCTGATACGTGTCCTTAAAATATTTCTTGCAAACGGGGATGTCATGTCCATTTTTTCGAAAATAATATGTGAAACTATGTGATCTTGGTTGTTTAGTGTTATTCGTGGGGCGCCTTCTTTTTATTTCTTTAACTTTGACAAAACCTCTTAAAAAAATATCTTGCTCGAACAGACTATGTAAATTATAAAATTCCTTCAAAGCAGCTTCTCTCCTATCGGGAAGAATTTTTTCTTAATACTAACAGTTGAAAGTAGACTTTACTTTACTAATATCTTAATGGTAAAGTGACACTTTTCTTCACTAGTGGGGAAAAGTGTCTTTTCTTTTAGTTTCTATTAAAAATGATGTTCAACAAGTTTTTTTGTGGGACAAATCGACGCAATTTTTTTTCTCGATATCACACATTTTTAACAATTCAAAAATACACAGATTAAATTTTGGAATATAAGAAAAAAAACAAACAAAAAACTGAGAGTTAAAATACCTCTATCTTCAATTAAATTATATTATTACTAGCGGACCCGGCGAACTTTGCCTCGCCCCAATTTTACGTGAATGCGTAATTTACGACTATCCGGAATCAGTTTAACAATACACAAGACTCGCAGCAAGAAAAATAGCAGATTTACTGTAAAAAATTACAATGCCAAAATGACACCTGTCAGATTGCGCAAAGTCTAAGTCAACTCGGATTTTGAATGAAAACTTTCGATTTTTCCAATTTTCCGACTTTTGCGGAGAGATTTTCCAAAATTTTCTTCCGTAAAAACCTTCTCCTCCAAAATACGAACAACTGACAAAAAATTTTACAGAAATCGGCCCAGCCGTTCTCATTTTATGAATTACTATACATTTTTTACACCATTTTTATATATATAATAGATAGATTAATTATTCCCAGTGATTCAATTTAAATAATTTGGGTTAATTTGAATTTAAATTTCGATTAAAAACAATTGCGTCTATTATACCACAGATCGTCTACAACCCCAACTTTACTCGGCAACGGTCTCGGTCTGACTGTGATGTCAATGCTGTTCGGGGTCAAAAAAAAATAACAATAATAACAATGGCCTTCTCGAATTATCGAGAATGTCTAAAATGTAAACAAATGTTGCTATTTTTATATATAATAAAATTCTAGATTCAATATATACAGAATGTCTCGTAAGTAATGAACCACCTTGCAGAGTCTGATATGAAATTAAATCCTGATTCGAAATGTGTTTTATAATTTACTATTAATTAAATTCAATAACCATTCAGGTGCGTGCTGTAGCAGAGAAAAAATTGAAAACACAAGCGCGTAAGGTAATCCATTTCTTACGAGACAGCCTGTATATATAAATAATATATTAAAAAATTAGATTAAATCAAAGGTCGTTAGTATTAAGAAAAATGTTGTACTTTACACTGTGGGAAGTGTCTTTTCACACTCGCGGATTTGGATCACGAGGCGAAGGCCTAAAAAAAAAGTTTTTTTTAAATGTATTTTAAATGGGAAAGGGGACCCCCATGCGCCAGTTCAATTTTTAAGATATCGACCTCAAGTTTAAGGAGATGTTTTTTTATCTATTAAAGAAACTTTTTAGATGTACCTATGTATTCAAAAAAAAAAAACGAAAAATTTTTTTTTGACATAGTCTAGTATGTATGTTAGCATTACATGATCGTATTCGGTTTTCGATATTTTGTGGTGATCACCATTGCCAACTGATTGCATACAACTCCCCTACACTTTTTACAGAAAAAGGACATGTTAATTTAATGCTCTTTATTAAATATGTGTATTGTGAATTTATTCATCACACATTATCAAGCCGAAAATATCAAGCAATCGATGAGTTGCTGTTGCAATTGAAAGCGTCTAATTGGTCAATTTTCAAAAATTATTGCTTATGTGCCAGCTCATCCAGTTGTGCTATGACAATAATAAAATTACAAATTTCACTTAAAATATTAATCAATAATGATTTGTTTAAATTGAAATAACCACTAGCTGTAAATTTCGGTAGATTATTTAAACGCCAATCGATGAATTCTTTCCAAATTCGCTTTTTCAATGGATCTCGTAGTTTTTCCATTTTGATCAATGAATAATCGGCCGTCAAATGTGCTTCAGTGATTAAATAATCACACTTTATAATGAGTAAAGTGAGGAAGGTCTGAAATAATCGTTAATTATTCTCTGGCTCTATCTCTCTCTTTAAATTGCCGTACCGTTGGTATTGTTGATTAAAGAAAAACTGATGAAAAAGAAACTATAGATGAAATCCGATCCAATGCAGTATGAAATTATTAAAAATCCCATTACAAGTCAGGATTAAATTATTGATCTCATAGAAACGTTGAATTATATTCAAATTCAATCGATAATTCTTGGACAGTTTCTTCATTTGTCCGTTTAAGTATTTGTATTGTTTCAAAATCAAATTGATTGTAAGAAATGTAAGATTTATTGTTAATAATTGTGTGATTGCCATACAAAGTTGGAAACTATACCTATGAATCGCTACAATTAAACCTCTAACTTTACACCAAACGATAAAAGGTGAGATGCCAAAAAATTTTTGACGATTCTGTCTGATAATAATATACCTAGATATGCCTATTTTTATGGCCCCTACTGTATACAAAACGATCGTCAAAAAATGCGTATTTAGTGTATCACAAATCCGGTCAAATTTCAATAAAATTATTAGTGTGTGTCCTTTCTAAATTTAATTTCAATTGAAATTTTAGAACGATGATAAAATCTAAAAATAAATTTATGATAAATTATTGATTCATTTGCATGTTATTTGATTTTACAACTGCTAAAAAATCTTTATTTTTAGCAATTGCTAAAAAGAGACTTAATGACGTAGAATAGGAACACCCTGAAGTTGTCTAGCAATAATTATATATGTTGTAAAAATATCCAATACAATTAGAATTAAGCGTCGTGAAAGTGGGAAAAATCCACCAACATCAAATTTCGGAACTAGTGTCATTGTTAATTGATAACATTCTTTATAATTCGGATTTTCATTCGAAATCTTTTCAAGACGTTCCTGAATTTCAGCGATTTCATTAATTAATTTATCGCCAAGGAGTATGGTGACCGTACAACCAATCTACAATTAATTCATTATGAATTATGAACAATATTTGAGATCAATTCTATTATTGTTTTATTCAGGCCGATCTTTCGGGAGAAAATCTCGTACCCTTTTAGAATGCCGAAAAAGAACAGTACCTGTAGGAATATTTGGATGGAATAAAACAGTTGTAGAATTGGCTCTCATTTAGATTATTTACCACACTGATTAGTAAAGTACCCATATTGTATGCAATAGCTTTTCGAGAATCAATATTAGTAAAATAACCAGTTGTTGGTACCAATAAAGCATAAATATAAGACGACATTTGTAATAAACAAATATTGAAATTACACGAAAATTGCAAATTCAATAACCGATTTGTAGTTAGTGCAGTTTCATGTAAACTTAACCATTTCGATTCGAAACATCTACGGAAATTCGCTTCAAAATATTTCCATTTGTTAATATTCAATAATCTCTGATGAATCATTTGATATTGTATTAAAATCAATTTGATCGTAATTGGAAAAAAGCATAAATTATAAAAACATTGAATTTTAATTAACAAATTTCCAATATATTGTTTGATAAAGATGGAAAACCCATGAATTCTACACCAATGTTGGAATTGGAAAATTTCAATAATCAACCAAATTATCCACAATAGAGCAAATACCGTTGCATCAACCAGAATTGGGCGATTTCGTTGGTTTTTATAGAGACTTTTAAGAGATCGCCTCAAATAATGCCATCTGGATTTCGAAAAAGATTCGATTACTGTTGCAATACCACCATGAAGTAGAGATAGAACAGTTAGAATTTGGAGGAGAACTTGAAATGGTGCAGCAGCACGTTTATACTTTTCTGTATTTTCAAGTAATCTTATAATTGTACCAATAGTTCCCAAAATAATTGTAATAATATTAAGTACTTTTTGACACTTGTAAACCAATCGTGAATTACTTGGTGTCGCAAGAAGGAATTTACCAAAATTGTAAAAGATTTGCCATAGAATTATAGACATTTTTCTAATATAGATAACTGAAAATATGGAAATAGCTAAATGAACAACGCACAAAATTGTTGATTATTGTGTTGATAAGCGAAATGACGGATATCCGGTTTTATTAGAAGGAAAAACAAAGCTCACCATGAAATATTAATTAACTTTAGTACACTTTTTACAGAAAAAGGACATGTTAATTTAATGCTGTACAAATAGGAACGCCTTCAAGCTGTTTATTAAATATGTGTCTAGTGTATCGTGAATTTATTCATCACACATTATCACGCCCAAAATATCAACCAATCGATGAGTTGCTTTTGCAATTGAAAGCGTCTGATTGGTCAATTTTCAAAAATTATTGCTTATGTGCCAGCTCATCAAGTTGTGCTATGACAATAATAAAATTACAAATTTCACTTAAAATATTAATCAATAATGATTTGTTTAAATTGAAATAACCACTAGCTGTAAATTTCGGTAGATTATTTAAACGCCAATCGATGAATTCTTTCCAAATTCGCTTTTTCAATGGATCTCGTAGTTTTTCCATTTTGATCAATGAATAATCGGCCGTCAAATGTGCTTCAGTGATTAAATAATCACACTTTATAATGAGTAAAGTGAGAAAGGTCTGAAATAATCGTTAATTATTCTCTGGCTCTATCTCTCTATTTAAATTGCCGTACCGTTGGTATTGTTGATGAAAGAAAAACTGATGAAAAAGAAACTATAGATAAAATCCGATCCAATGTAGTATGAAATTATTAAAGATCCCATTACAAGACACAATTAAATTGTTGATCTCATAGAAACGTTCAATTATATTCAAATTCAATCGATAATTTTTGGACAGTTTCTTCAATTGTCCGTTTAAGTATTTGTATTGTTTCAAAATCAAATTGATTGTAAGAAATGTAAGATTTATTGTTAATAATTGTGTGATTGCCATACAAAGTTGGAAAATATACCTAGGAATCGCTACAATTAAACCTCTAACTTTACACCAAACGATAAAAGATGAAATGGCAAAAATCCAATTTGAAAATACCACCAATAAATGGAAATAATTGAATTTATCTTTGACGATAATAGTACGTTCGATATCGTCTTTTAATTGCAACCATTTACGACGATTGAATACATTCTGTCTGATGATAATTTCAAAGATTGCACAGCAATTCAGAATGGTCATTAAGAAATTGAAAGTGAACACTTCGTAGGTGACGTGCAGCCAATGACCACGTTGTGCTTCCGATGATAATTCACCAATTATCAATAAAACACCGTAGCAAACTTTTAAGATTTGTAAGAAGTGCCGCTTTTTCTCATTCGGCACGATTAAATGGTACTGGCAGATTTTATAAAAGAAACTCCAGTATTTTGCCATTTTCGTTAGATAACCGGAACTGACGCCGAAACGATTTCCAGACTACTATTGAAACTTTTATTGGATTTCCTAAACTGCCTTTTATCAATTGTTTGTTCAAAGAAAGGTCAAGGGTGTTTTGTAAATGACGATAAAAGCAAAAGTTTCGAGTTTTATTTGTTAACTTAAATGTTCGATTAGTGGACATCTATAGTGCCGAATTCTTTTGGAATTCTAATGTTGCCGTGAAAGTTCATCCAATTGTGCAATAACAATGATAAACGTACAGATTTCATGTAAAATACTGAACAGTAACGATTTATTCAAAATGAAACAATCACCAATTGTAAGTTTCGGTAGATTGTTCGTACGCCAATCGATGAATTCCTTCCAAATTTTCTTCTTCAATGGATTTCGTAATTTTCTCATTATAATCAATGAATAATCCACCGTCAAATGGACTTCTTTCATCAAATAATCACATTTCAAAAACAATAAAATGATTAAAGCCTACAAAATAAATTTTATAATTTGTCGCCCTTATCGGATCTGGCGAATTTACCATCGGTATCACGACGGTGATCAGCACATGTGGAATTATAAGCAAATACATTTGTGTTGTTGTAAAACTCGGTGCATACAGCATGTATTGTAAATTTGTCAATAACCGAAAACTACAAAAACCGATACAATACAGCAAACTATTATTGAAAATCTCATTTAAAACCGCAATTAAATCATTTAACTCGTAAAATTGTTGGATTATATTCGAATTAATTCGGTGATTTCTCGTTAAGATCTTCAATTGATCGTTTAAACGTTTGTATTGTTTCCAAATCAAATTGATTGTCAAAAGTGCAAAATTTACTGTAAGGAATTGCGTGACACACGTAAAAGTGTGGAATATGTACTTGGAAGTTGCCTGAAAACCTCGACTTTGTGTCAGAATTATCCAACTGAAAACTACTAGAAACCAGTACGTGGTAATTAAAAGAAAATTACAATAATTAAAATTATCATGAATTTGTTGTAATTTCGTTTCGATGTGATTTTTCAATTGCAACCATTTATCGCGATTGATTATCGTCTGTTTGATGATTATTTCAAAGATTGCACAACAATTCAACAGTGTCATCAAACAATTAAAACCCAATGCATACGGGGTACGTCTTGTATCGTTGCGGTGTATTTCCGAAATAGTTTCACCAATTATCAAGAAAATCCCATAAAAAATGTTGAGAATTTGTAAAACTTTCAAGTTTTTCTCATTGGGAACAATTAAATGGTATTTAGAAAATTTGTAGAGAAAACACCAGTATTTTAGAACCATTTTTTATAGATTTGGCAGTGGAATTGGAACGGATACCAAAAACAAGCGTGTTTACTATCAGTTGATCAATTATTAATCAGATCAACGTTGTTTTTTTTTCCAATAACATTGCTCGTTAAAAACTTATTACACGAATGCAGGGGACTTATTTGGGATCGATCCTCGGGCTATTTGATGGTCGCCCAAAGAAAGATTGTGGGTCAATGCAAACAACGATTTTTTTGCAGTTAAAGCCTTTTATTGGTCCAGCAAACAAACGAAATTACTCTTGTGGCGCCGCATAGTGTTGTATAAACCGTGCCGATGGATCAGTGATACCTTTAACAAATCTCGGCATCCAATAGTATGGAATGAAACGAGCCGCACATCCCGAATATGTTTTCTCGAACACTTCCCGATAGTACCATGATTCTTTTGATGTTGGTGTACAATGTGGATACCGTTTTTTCGCTACATTCTCATCGAATGGTTCCGGCATCCGTTTCTCGACAATTTCTTTCAATGTCACAAATAACGATTTCTTCTTTGACGCAACACCATCACTAAAATTAATCAATTAAAACAAATATATACGACAACAACGAAAAAACAAATATATACCTAAAAGCTTCTTTATGTCGCCATAGAATTTTATGCGGCAAAAGATCGCTCTTATCAAAAGCGGATCGTAATAGATTCTTCTCGATACCATCTTTCGGTCGTAACAGTTCCGGATCGAGACTCAAACAATAATTGGTGAATTGTAGATCCAAGAATGGTACACGCAATTCTAGACTACTCGCCGCCGTTGTACGATCTGCTCGCAAACCATCAAACAGATAGATCTCACGCAATAATCTCAAACTGTCTTGACGGGCTTCTTGGGTATTGGGGGCGTCACGGAAATAGATGTAGCCCTGACAAAGTTCATCAGCACCTTCACCACTAAACAATACGGTCGTATCTGTATTTTCTTTAATGTATTTCGATATTAGAAACATTGGAATTGATGCACGAATTGTTGTTATATCTGGTGTTTCTAAAGTGTAAATAACATCATCTAGAACATTAGCAACATCTTCTTCAGTAAAATTAATTTCGTGGTGTTCAGTTCCAATATGTTTGGCGACTTGTCGTGCTGCTAGAATATCCGGACTATCGTTCATACCAATTGAAAAACTCTAAAATCATATGAAACCGATTAAAACTTTGTTTTTTTTTTTGGTTAGTTTAAAAATTACTTACTTGTATTTTATAGGGTAATTTTGCTTCTTTTGCACACTTTACTAGTAGTGCTGCAATTAGTGATGAATCCAAACCGCCTGACAATAGACAACCGATCCGACGGTCGGCCATTAATCGTTTTTTCACAGCCATTGTCAATAGTAAATTAATATTTTCTAAATGATTCTCACTTAAACTCTCAAAGAGTACGAACGGTTGGAATTTCGGTTTATCACCGGGTCGATGGTAGAATTCTTCTCTTACCAATGTCGTCCGACCATTCTCATCTAAATCGTATTCGGCGAATTTACCCGGTGGAAATGGTTCAATGATACGTGTTGGATCTTTCTCTTCCATCTTCATTAAACCTTTGGCTTCCGAACACACACCCAGTGTACCACCTTTTGTATACATACGGAATAGGGGACGGACACCATATGGGTCACGACCTAAGAACACTTTACGTTTCTCCAAATCGAGAATGCAAAAGGCGAAAACACCATCTAGATTTTTAACGCATTTTTCAATACCGAATTTCTGATATAAATGGAATATGGCTTCAACATCACAAAGTGTTTCATAGTTAAAATCAAATTCTTTCGCCAACTATAAACAATAAAATTATCATCAAAATTATTATTTATTTATTTATTTTTGATAAGAATAATTACCCTTTTACAATTGTAGATTTCACCATTGCATAATACCATCGATAATGGATATTGATGTAATTTCATTGGTTGCATTCCATATATACTATCGACAATTGATAATCTTTGGAAACCAACACAACAATTCTACAAGACGTTTGCTCTCAATGTAATTTTTGCTAATTTTTTTTGTTAATTTGTAATTGTTACCTTGAAGCGATTATCGGTTTCTAATCGGGACGCATCAGGACCACGATGTTCAATTTTTGTGAAATTAGCTGAAGCTACATCGAATGGTTTCGAACATGTACAACCGAAAATTGCCCAAATACCACACATGTTCGTTCTACAAATTATCAATAATTTTAATTAATAATACGTTGCCAAAGTTGCTTTTTTTCTTAATGTGCAACGTGATTAATTTAATGTGGAAATCAGTTTATCTATTATTTACTTTGTAGTAAACCCTAATGTATGATATGTACAGCGAAGGCATAGTATCTAAGCACATAAAATATCGGTGCGGCAAATTAAAAAGTTTCTGTACTTTTTCCAATGAATTCGATAATAATACAGGAACATATAGTGTCTTTTTCTAACACATTTATTAGCCTATGCGTCTATATTGCGTCTGTTAAGAGATATTAAAAACTGCGGAACGCTGAAGTTTGAGAGCATTAGAGAAAGATAGAAGATATGTTTAAATAGATATAACTAGTTTGATTTTGGTTTTTGTATTTCAACATTCTAATGTTCTAATTTAATGTACAGATTACAGTCTTAGTGTGCAATGGACATAATTAATGTTATATTTAAAAATTCGCGCTTCTCTTAGAAATCTTGTTAGATATCTGTTGTAATTTTGTAGTTTATTTTTAGCACACAAGATGACACTTTTATACATATTAACCTAGTTGCTTTAAAATTCCTGCAATTGCAGGAATAGATAACGATTAGTGCTTTTTTTGCAATAAAATGTAAATTTGTTTTTATTATCAATGTTGAGAATCAGTAAATCATAAAAAAATTGTAAAATGCAAACGTATCATTAAATAATTGAAAATGTTGCATCACTTTTTTGGTGAGTGATTAACACGAGGAAATTTTGTTTATGATCAACCGCAGTAGCCGGAAAAGTGTTCAAATTCCTGAAATTACTGAAGTGTCCTTATACAAACCATAAAGGTACTTGGAAACAATAAAAAGACCACTTTGGACACATTTTATTTTTTAATTAATAACTAGGGTACTAGGTACAATCTTGAATAGGGCCGCTGGGAGCTATAGCACCGGCCCTAATTTTGTCAGCCCCAAAATAGCTTATGTTCCGGTTATTGAATTGTTTTATTCAATACCCGGAATAAAACTGTTAATTTATTATAATTATAAACGAAAAGGTGAGGTGCATACGTATCATCAAAGAATATAAAATGTTGCATCACTTTTTCGATCGTTATTCGTTTTGAATTCCGTTATAGAGCTAATAACAGCTGTTTACTAAATAAAATAGACTAAGATAATCGATTTTAACTTACATTAGCTACTTACTCTGCTGATAAATATTTCTAAAGAGAATAGGTGCGAATAACCTTACTGCACTGCCAGACACGCGGACACGCGGAACAGAATTTTCTCAATTCGAATATTTCGAATCGATTACTTTTATATGACGCGAGAAATGTTTATTTTATTTTTATTTGTGTATGAGGGGGGGGGGAAGACACTGAAAGGAAACTGTCGAGCCGAAACGCTGGTACCCTGGTACTGTACTCTGACGGTTTCCTGAACATCTCAGCTATTGCTCGCAAGATGGCGACTCTAGAGGAAAATTATATAATTTTTCAACAATAACTGCTTTTGCTAGTGATGTTCCAAATTTGAAAAAAATATCGATATCGACATCGACGATATATCTATTAAATAAACATCGATATCCGATATATCGACAAAGAACATCGATATATTGATTATAGGCATGCGCAGACATGCTAAATTCAATTTATAATAAAAATCTTTTGTGCGAATGCCCAATAAGTTCATGATTTGAGTCACTTCGACAAGAATGAGACACTTCCTTAAGGGCGGTTACTACGATGCGCAGAATAAATAAAAGTTAGGTTATTTTTAACATATATTTATGCTGGCTAATATACCCCACTTTATCTTCGTTGATTTCTACAATTCCCACTTTCTAGTTCCAATACATTTAGGAATTTTGAAGTCTTAAGTTGGTATTAGAATAATGACGCATGGCGCAACAGAATTCAAAAATTATAACAAAGAAAGCACGTTTCCTTTGTTAAATGTTTCTTTGTTAAAATATAGAAACTTGGGACAGGTCTAAACAGATGTTTTTTTATATATTGCAACCCTGGAATTTGCCAATTTTCAGGTAGATCACCCTTTTAAAAGCCATCCTTCTTCTAATATTATGAATCATAATGAAAACCGTGAAATATTCATTCGTTTTACATATTTTTATAAACTCTTTATTTGTCCACAAAATTAAACAAGTTCTTGTTACAATATATTGCAGCATTTCTTTGTTTATTTACATAATTCCAATAATGACTTGTTGACTAGTAATGAAGGGATGCTTTATCATTCCGCAAAAATTGAGCCGTTTATATTACTTTCAAAATAAACGGCACAATTAGATACACCGGTAATAACATTTTGGAATTTCCCAATTTTCAGGTAGATCATCCTTTTAAAAGCGATTCATTTTTCTAATATTATGAATCTTGTTAGTTTAGATTGTCAAAAATTTCTTTGTTTTTCAAGGATTTAAATATTCTTCTACTACACACTAAATCAAACATTTTCGTTTTATAGTAAATATTTCTTTGTTTATTTACATAATACATATTTTCAATACCTCTTCAATTATCTTTAGAAATTTACAAGTTCAAATCCTTCTTGTCTAGACTCCATTTTTCAAATTTCCCTCCACTTTTTTGTCACCAGAAAAAGAACAGCCAATAGGGAAGAGAGTTAAAGTTGAGATAAAACTCTGTTAAAATCTTCGGCTCAAATCGGCGCAGTTACCGAAAATCTTAACAGCGTTTTATTCTCGACTTGTAGAAACGAAAATTCTACGATTTATACCGACATAAAATATATGAGAGAATATTTGACGGAATAAACCGAATTGTAAAATTCGCTCTAATTGGCATATAAGTGATATGCTATGCATTAAGCTTTATTTTGGTTTCGCAATGAATGAGTTACACGTTCAAGACAAATAATTTTAAAAAATCGAAAATCGTTGAAAATATCGTTACGAAAAACATCGATATTTCAAAAAAATCGAATAAAAAATATATCGATATTTTGATATCGATATATGTGCTTGAATATCGATATTTCGATATTATCGATATTTCTGGAACATCACTAGCTTTTGTTAAAAATTTGGCCAAATTAAGGGCACAATTGTAGGACAGCGAGCTTAAAATTTTCTCCAAATCTCCACTGGAAACACGTAATTTACGGTAACAGTCTCGGTGGGTTATACAGTGGTGGCGTGGACGCATTTCATTTAAGCATACGAGTAAACTAATGCAACTAGGTACATTAGACGAAAAGTGGGAGGAAGTCTCCTATTCACGGCATACGAATAGGAGGAGTTTTTATGTTTATTATTTAATTAGACGTCTACTGTTAAGACAGCAATATCAACAAACATGTGTTGTCTTTGTCGTACTCATAATGAGACTTTTCAGAATCAAATTTCAATCAATATTTATTAAAAAAACCAACTTATAGAATCACGAATTAAATCCTTACACCAATTATGGAATTGTAAAAATTACAAAAGAAAACGATTCTTTACCAACCAGTCAAAAGTAATAAATGAACATTGAAATGAAAAATCAGATGCTTAGTTACTTTATTTTCGAATTATCAGATAATAGTTCTAAGAAATTATACATTGTGTGCAAAATTTTCTTTCATTCCATACACGCCAGTTAAATGTTATGTCTATCTAGTAGTGCTGTACAATTTAACCGGTTAGGCTGGCTAAAAAAGTTAGCTAAGTTAATTAGCTGGCTAGCCGGTCAGCTTAACCGGTTAACTGAGTTAGCTAAGTTAATTAACTGGTTAGCCGATCAGCTTAACTGGTTAATTGAGTTAGGCTAAGTTAATTAGCTAATGGTTAACCGGCTAAACGGCTATTTTTTTAAGCTGTTTAACAATTTCCTTTTCATCGGCAGGTTAAAAAAGTAGCATTTATGAACAAAAAAATAACAATAGAATGATTTATTAGATTAATTAATATTTTACATTTATTTTTATTTATAAAAAGGGCTTTTAAATTAATTAAAGAATTTTTTTTCAGTTATAGATATCTCTATTTTGATAAAGAAGTTGCGCTTAGAACTTATAATATTTCCGGTTAGTATCTAGTAACGGACTATTAAATTGTTTGTAACTTTGAAAAGAATAAGACACAGTATAGTCCGTCCTTGTTGAAGTCATTATAGTATGAGATGTACCTAGCTCGCTGTGGGCAATTTTCAAAACTCATAATGAGTATAACAAAGACAACACATGTTTGTTGATATACCTTGCTTTGTCAGTCATATTAAATTAAACATGTATTTATAGCAATTATTAACCTTGACTCCAGTAAGAAGTGACTAGGGATGTGAAAAAATAATCGATTTTTATATTAATCGATTATTTGTTTTATAACCGATTTTTAATAATCGATTCTCTAGATACACACTATTTTTTTTAATTAAAAGTAAAAAATTAGATACACGACGTTGGTTTAAACCAATATAACCAAACTATCTACACATTTAAATCAATTTTAGCACTAATGAATTGTTAATATTAATCTGGTAATTTTATTATTATGTACTAAAAAATGCAATTTTTCGAATAATTAAAAAAAAAATCGAATTTCTCGCAAAAATCGATTGTTTCTTAATAAATCGTTTTTTTTTTGTAATCGATTTTTTTCACTCCATGGCACATCCCTAGAAGTGTCTAAATAATAAACATCCTATTGTGACCACACAATTGTTCTATCGTATGCCGTGAATAGAAGCGGACTTCCTCCCACTCTTCTTCTAATGTACCTAGTTGCATTCATTTACCGGTATAAAGAAAGCATCAACGCAATTCAAGCTGAATGTATAGTCGTCTTTCTCCGATCTTCAATATCAGTTGTCATCCTTCTCTCTTTCTTTTTCAACACAATCCTCCACAAACGATAAGCAAATAAATGGATTAAAATGTATGGTCAGGGCCGGCGTGACCTTTTGCGAGGCCTAAATACATATTCAAATCTTGCACCTAAATTATTTAACGAGCAACTATTTATTTGCAAGTATTGTTACATATTATATATTTTTGGTTTTTGGGTAATTTTGATAGAGCGCGGGGCCTTCCTAAACGCGCGGCTGGGTTCCGGCGAACGCATTGAACCTGCCTTGAGCCGGCCCTGTTAATGGTTCTTGTGAAAAGATTCGGTCTTTACCTGAGATGTTAACGCTGTAAAATTCCACAGTTCCTACAATTAAAACAACGTCTGAACTTTCTGCGTTTGATACAGACAAAGATGCAGACTCTCTCAGAATCTGACCGCAATGTAAAACTGGTTCACAGCCAAATTAGCATATTTCCGATTTTCAATCATTAAATCTTGAATCGCCTGAATTATTTGGCGAATTTTCAGTTCTTTGACTTTGAAAGTGTAACAGTTATCTGGACACAGATAAATATCACCTTTTACCTGCTGAACTTGTTCATTAACTCGTTGTTTGCCATCATCAACACGCGTACAGTGTCTTTTGCATTTCTTCTACCACACGAAGGATGAACTTTTATCAAATCTTCATCTGTTATCAATTGATTGTAACAGTTTCATCGATTCGAAACATTCAATTAAAACCGGGTGTTTTGATAACAACTTTGAAATTATGGTTGAATAATAACAATAACGGAACTGTGAGTAAATTCCCACCGATCATTGAGTTTTTCGTACAACGTGTACAGGCGGCCAATTCGAACTATATTCATGAAGATCTGAGTCGTCCACCGGCTTGGGATAAACCGATCTATACATTATCGCCGGCGGATCAACAGTTATTCGTTGAAAATACAACACAGCCGCTAGCAACAACAACAACAACAACACCAGGGACGACAACAGTAGCCCTTGACTATGAAGATTTGGGGGAGACCAGTGAAGTGTTGTTTGAGAAAATCGAGAAAACTACCCAAGCATTTGAATATGAAGAACTGCCAGAAACAACAGAGAAACTATTCGAAATTATCAAGAATCGGACAGAGACAATTACGGTATCTAGGACTACCGTAAACGTGTAGGAGGTAATTAAAATATCGTTTCACGTCCATCATTAATCAAACACAAAAAAAAAACAACGCTATGACACTATCACTGGACACCTTCTGGTAATTGACCCCATTTTTATATCCGTCTCTGGCAAAGTTGCCATGTTTCTTCATTTGTTTCTAATAATGCCGTTATTTATGATTGAGATCCTTTTATAAACTGATTGGGGAAAACCTTTTCGTTTCGCTTTTGTTTATTTATGTTATTTTGACAATAGAGATTATGTAGAACGCAAATAATCTATGGTGCAAGTAGGTTGTGATTCTTTTTTTCGTTTATTCTTGTGAATTACAAAGTCAACAGCCTCAATTTTTGTACGGCATGGAGCGGAAAAAAATGGGTTTACAGGACCATTCGATTAAAAACTTTCATCAGCATTCAGTTCGTCACCAGCAGTTCTTTCGTTAGTTCGTTTAATATGCATCGGTTAATTGTTGTGATCGTTCTGTTGTGCGTTCAGAATTTAAACGGTTTACCGATGATGCCAGGCAGGTTAGTGATAAAAAATGGCAAGCTTTTCAATGTCTTTTTAACTGTGGGCGCCGCTATAAAACCAATCGCAATTCGTTAATGTTTTCTACGAAGCACTAACGTTTTGTTACAGTATGATGCCCATGTACGACGTCAATTTCCAAACTAGAGGGCCCCTGGACTTTATCGGTAATTGGATACAATCCTCTCAATGGTTCCCAATTGAAATCAACGTACCTGATACGATTGCCGGTATTGGACAAGGTGTTGCAACTGGTTGGACCAATTTACAGAATGGTTGGAGCAATTTCATGCAAAATTTACCATTTTTCAATCGTTTCCCACAACAACGACCGCCACCAAGAATCATTGTTTTCATGCCTAAGAAAACGAATCGACCCAATTTCAATACGTTCCAAAACGATATCGCTCATTTCGATATTTACCCATAATATTTGTTGTTAATTTATTTTATTTATTATTTTAATTGTTATAAAAAAAAACAAATTGTTAATTAGTTATAAATAGAACTCTTTACAAAATAAATAAAGTTATTGTTGTGGTACGTAGAGATAACCAGCTGAGCTCCTAGCAGCGCGCAATCCGCCGCCATTCTTCAACTGTTCTTCAAATGTTTCTTTATTTGTGGCGTAAACGTTTTTCACATCACTCTCGCGTTTATGGACGGCACCACCATCTTTTTGGACGATTATACCAACGGGATAGTCGAAATTGTAGAAGAAACCTTTGGGTGGGCCCTGCTCCTCATCACTCTGTGGATGGTATTCGCCATCATCTTCACCATCTTGTGCTTGTTTCGCCGATATTCCATCAACTTGCGCGGATTGTTGATAATTTGCACTTTGTTGGTATTGACTAACAGTTTGACTAGGTTGTGCTTGATAGTGTTGATTCTGACTGTTTTGGTACTGCACAGTTTGGCCAGGATTCGGATATTGTTGTTTCTGCTGTTGGTACTGATTGATCAACGTACTGGCTTGTTGTTGAGTTTGTTGAGTTTGTTGTTGTTGCCGTAATTGTTGTCCTTGTACTGACAAAGGTCCGGCAGCGTACTCTCCCTCACTATTGTAGGGACTTTGGACCGGTCGTGAGTTGCGTTCAGCTTCCTCTTGCCAAATCCGTAGGAATTCCTCTTTGGCAGCGCGCACTTCATCATTATCTTTTGGTAGAATTTTCGGCACATTATCGATTTGATGGAAACCGGTACCATCATCCCAGTACTCAACCTAAACAACACCGAAAAATACATAAAATTCTTCTTATGAAACGTGCTCTAAAATTTACCTTAATCTCTTGCCCATCGCCCGCAATATAATTGTAAGAACCTCTCAGATCACCATGGGCTTGTTTCTTTTCAGTTTTTGCAATGTCCGGTACTGAATATCCATACAAATAGCCACCCACACCATCTTGGCCGTGATATTGATTGGCCAAATAGATGTCTTCAACGACATTGTGCGGTTCATTGCCTAAATAACGGACAGCTGGTACGTTTGATTCAATCTTTGGGGCATACTTTAATGTTGTATCCTGTTTGTCGATGTACTGTTGGGCTTCTGGTGGGTCCAAATTCACTAAACGTACATCATCTCCGAATGCCGCATTGAAAACAACAGCCAACTATATAAAATAGACAAAAAAAAAATAGAATCAACGATCACGGCTGGCGCTTGAAGGTTTTTTTGATAATGGACGGTGCGATTATTACCTTCAAATCTGTACGATGTATGATGTAATCCTTATAAATACTAATTATTCTAATAATTTCAAGGGAGTACTTACTGTAATTGTTAAAATCTTCATTATCACAAGATCTCACACTTTTTTATGTAATATTGTTTATCGATGTTATGTAAATTGAAAGATTCTACGTTTTCTGCGAAATCATCTCATATTTATAGAGAGTGAATCCGTATTCTTCCCTCTCCCGATTTTGAAGATGATCATGTTACAACAGTGGTACCAAAAATGTTGTTTTTTCTAAACAATCATCAACAACTAATATGAAAATTTTGCATAATTTCACAATATAATTATTTTCACCGAGTATTGATCATGTGCGTCTCTTTAACCTTCACATCACTTATAGAATAGAGGATTCATTTAAGGAAAAAAAAACAATAGCATTGTCAATCAGTAAACAATACATAGGATTTGTATAAATTAAATTATAGGTATCTATTTGTATAAAGTGCCTAGAAAAGTGCAAAACCGACAATTACAAGCTTTTCCACAATTACAATAATCAATTAACTGGCAAAGCATCCATTAGTTCCGTTTGTAATAACGACCTTGTCGAGATCAACAGTTTGTTTAATTTACCAATATTATCAACAAATAGGTAAAATGGACTCGACTACGTATCGAATAATCAATTGTTTTTTTTCTAATTTTATATGCTTGCTTTAAATTGTACGAATCGGAACAACCAGATCCGGCCAAGCTTACTCGTTTGTGCCCACCCAAATTAACGCAGGAATAAGAAGAAATTAGTACGCAATTAAGGCTTGATGTCCTACATTATAATTTTTTGTAGAATTTGTGTGAAGTAGCCAAGTCGATTTCGATCGACTCTCCAGATTTTCTCGAACTTCTACATAATTTCTTTACAGATGACTTAAGAAATTTGCATTTTTCTTAGAAAAATGTTTTTGTGTCGAAAGAATTTTGTTTATCCGCCACAATTAAACACGTGTCTAAAATGTTTTTTAAGGAATTCCGGCTATAGATTGATTGATTTATATAATTAATTTTTGCCTAATTGTCTAAAACTTCAGGATTTAAATTTGAATAATTATTACGTTTTGTTTTTTTGAATTACTTGATTTTCTTGATTTGAGTGCCTTGAAGGTAAATCATTCGCTACCTGAAGCAGCTCCGGTGTTAGACAGGATGTATTCTTGTTTATCGTTTTCTTTTTTTTTTAATATGACGTCTGTTCTGCAATTTGTGCCTGCAGCAATCGTCGATGAATAATCGTGAATCGGTCATTACTATATTCAAAAATTATTAATTAAAATCCGTAATCGACCTTTGACATTACGTCGTTATTTGTTTACGTCTACCTAGAGAAAAAACGAAAAATTAAGACAAGTTTTAGGACTGCTGGTTTCACAATTTTGGAATCTTCTAGTAACTATTCTGACAAGAATTTTATGAAATCTACGAAAATTCTAGATTTGTGGTTAAAATTTGAATAACTATTAACATTATTCCTTGTTTACCTAGATTTGGTCGACTTTGCTGTAAAACCGAATGAGATTGTGCAGGTATACTTTATTTCGAAACGTGCACTCATATATGTAAATTTAAAGTGCAGAAAAACTGTTTTACTGTACGCGATAACTTGCTGCCTTAATAGTTGTAAAGTGAAGTTGTTCAAGTTATGCGAGATGAAGTATACATAGGAATTTATGGATTTCCGTAATGTCGGCCACCTGTTTCGCTTTTTTTTTCGGGAATTTCAAGATTTTGACCAATTCGTGATTGTGTAACAATTTGCAAAGGTGTTGCATCTTTTTCTTTAGCTCTCACAAAACACAAAACTTAAAATTTTACTCATTTTGAGCGGTTTCTGATAATTTAGTTTTGAACAAAAAACAGTGTGGCTTAAAATATCAAGGCTGGCTGTTTTTTTTTTAGTTTTCCCAAAGATTTGAACTTTACAGATTTTGCACTCATTTTGCAACGAATATGGCCATGTAAATGCATTCAACATTCTCCACAGTGATTTTTTGGGGCAAAAAGGTGCAATTCGCCAGTGCCGGTCCGAGAGGGGAGCCACCGTTTCCAGTGGGGCGCGGAACCATTTAAATATGAAGAATAGATAGCGGAAAGAGCGTACGGAAGTCTTGTTTGCCACGGGCGCAATTAAGCCTTGATCCAGCTCTGCGATTCGCTGTATCTTGGGAATTTCGAGATTTTGGCAGTTTTATGATCGCGAAAGCTGTAAGAAAAAATTTGACTACATTTCGCAAATCAAATTCATGCTGTTAGGGTTTAGACAATCTCAACGGTCACAAAACTTGCGGTCCCTAGTAATGCAATTTTGGACTAAAGAATGACAAAGTCTGACCAAAACTGTCAAGGATATCTTTGCTAAGGAGAGGAGTGGCTGTAGTTCGAGCGGATTTTTCAGATTTCCCAAAGATTTGAACTTTACAGATTTCGCACTCCTTTTGAATTGAATTTATTGCCATGTGCATGAATGCATTCAACATTCTCCACAGTGCTTTTTTTTTGGACAGAAAGATGCATTTCGCTTCATCTTGGGAATTTCTGCCCCAAAAATGTAAATGCTATCTTTGGATGCATTTTTTGAGCAAAAATACATTTTCCTAGAATCAAGCGTGCTTCGGTCGGTTTCTGTCAAAATTTTATTTTTTGCCAAAAATATCGCGTTTATTCTCGTCAAAATGGTCCTACATACAGCAGTTTGTATGGCAATAATGCTGTATTTATCCGAAATTTACATATTTAAAGCACCAGAATTCAACAACAATATCTTTTTCTCACAATGTGTCATCATCTTCGCTGTTGGACTGGTTTTATCAAATTTACGTGTGTACCCAAAAGATTTCCGACCATTATTTCCATGGGGAGCTTTTCTCATGCACTTTTTGATGGATTTATTCGTGATCGAGTACACTGTGGCGAAATTCTGGTTACCTTTAGAATCGAATATAATTGAAGGTATACCCAAAATTGGCCAACGATTAGAGGCACTAGTCAACGAGTACGATGGCAATTGTGATACGATTTGTGCCGTCTTCCAAGGTGACATAATTAAAATGATCGTAAGCGTACTCGTTAGTGCTTTCATTTTGATTTGTGTTCTACATGCAACGAAAATCATCGATATATTCCTGTTAGGGTAAGTTCTTCTCTATTCAGCTAAAATTCAAATAATAGATCAATGTTTTTGTAGATGTGGCTTAACGTTTTTCGTGACCGATATTACGTATCGGTTCCGCAGACATGTGAAGAAAATCCAAAAGTCGTTGCGTAGACGAAGAACACGCCGATCGTTGTGCGCGAAAACGGATGAGAGTGATGAATACCCATCGAATTAGGTGGTGAAAACAAAGCCTTTTATAAATTACGAATGTGTATTAATTACTTAAATATCACTGGCGACTTTTACAATTTACTAAATAAAAACTGTACAACTCTATATTGGGTTTTTATATTATGTTTTGATGTGTTTGTGTTTGTTTGTCTACAAAATATGATAAAACAAAAGAAAAACAATTAAGAGCAATAAATTATTATGGGGTAATTTTGGTGTTTTGATAAATAAAACAAAGCGGTAACTTTTAATTAAACAGTCAATGGCGATGAGCGACCCAAAACTGTACAATTTCCATAAATAAAAAGTTGTATAAAACACGATTTGTACTAAAATTTTCGTTTCGATTTTATTTAAGTCGTTCTGTTTTTGTTCTATTTAAGTACAGTATTGGGTATTATTATTATTATTATTATCATCATCAATTGTTGTTATTGTCAATTAACAAGATTTTGATGATTTATCAGCTTTAAGAGCTTTCATTAAACCATCAGTTGACATTGATTTGGGCCGTTCAATTGGTAATCCTAATGCACGATCCCATACTAATGATGCCAATACACCCAAAGCCCTTGATACACCAAACAGAACTGTATAATAACTCATCTCCTTCATGCCATAATACTGTAAGAGAACACCAGAATGGGCATCCACATTTGGCCATGGGTTCTTTACTTTACCCAATTCCAAAAGAATTGGTGGTACTACTTTGTACAAATTGGAAACCAACTAAAATCAATTTTGATTAATTGATGATTTGCTTAGTAAAAATTAAAAAAAATAAAATACTTGTATTGTTAAATATAAACGCATCAATTCAATAAATTCGGGATTATCGTAGCCTAACATCTGTGTGAAATTATAACTCCAATCTTTTGATGTATCAATGGCACCAATTCCACTGCCATCTTTGAATGTGTTGCGGTAGATTGTGGCTGCAATCACTGGCAATTTTGCTATTAGATCCATTGAATCTTCATAAGCGTACTGTAAAGAAAAAGCAGTCATTTATCTGCACAAAGCGTACAATAAAACAAACATTGTGGAAAGTCGTTTTCGATCTCGCAAAAAAAGCGAGTTTTCCTCTTTCTGTTTATGTTTCTCTATCCACAATTCTAATGCTTATTCAATGTTTTATTACATCGATTCCAAAAGCAACTCTAATTGCTTTATCATGAAATAAAGTACACGAGAATATGAACATAATTACCTCCCAATATTTGGATTTATGTACACCACTAGCATAGGCTTTAGCAAATTTACTCTCACTATTCAATACAGTAATAGCCGCTGAAAATTGGGACATCGGATGTACATTACATGGTAAATTATTTAATAATGTAACAACATGTGATGGTAATTCAGCACGTTCAGCCCATTCCTTTGATATAGCTTGCACCTAAAAGAAAAATCATGACCAATTATTAATAGAATAATTAGACAGAAAATTAAAACAGAACACACTTGACACTCTGTTGGTACGTCGCCGGTAATCAACAACCAGAACAAACCTTCCGGTAATGGTTCACAACCACCTGGTGCTTTCGGTAACACTTTCTGGCATTCCGGAATTGATAGACCCCGGAAACGGATACCTTCATCTGGATCTAGAACGGATGTTTCACATACCAAACCTTTAATGCCTCTCATACCACCGTACATCTACAATACAATTGAAAAAAAAAATAGTAATGAGATACTAAATTATTGTTTTTTTTTTGTGTGGTGTACCATATCAACGGTAACTTCTCCAACTTTTTGGCTTCCGAAATCTTTACGGAAATTCTTGACACGTTCCTGTTCTTTTGGTATTTTAGCTGCCAATACAGCTTTCAGATCGGTGGAAGCATCAGATAATTGTCGGACGATCACCGATATTTGAGGTAGAAGTTTCTATAAATAGTAAAACATAAGTCCGAAGTTTTAGATTAATATTAATAATAATAATAACATTAACAAAATAACAAACAAGTCTAGGATTCTCTATAATGACCTTTGCAGTAATTACGACTTTATCTTAAAATTATTGATATTTTCTTTTATATGAAATATTTTTATTTCTGGTTGTTTGTACTTTTTTTTTCAATAATAATAGTAATTGTAAATATTGACAAAAAAACTAGTTTCTTTCGTTACTGAAACTGGTAATAGATTATCGTTAAAAATATTTGAAATAAAGTGTAAATGATAATAATTAATTGGATTCACGAGTGGATAAAGTCTGCTAATTGCATTCATATGGATGAAAGGTCTTTTTACACGTATGCTTTGAAATTTCTACCAATAACAATATTTATAGTAAATTTAAATTCTTTGTGCAACAATTGTTGAATCAAATTATCTACTAGTGAATTACAATTTAAGATTAAGTATTAGTGATTAAAGTATTAGTTCATAATTAAATACTTAAATAATTAAATGGTAATATCTATTGTGGGTCATTCCAAATCAAATCTTCTGATTGGCGAAGCCGACTAATCATAGATTTTTCTGTAACTTTGAGGGACTGTTCTTTAGAATCCCAAAGAACAAAATTTAAGCGCATTTAATTTTGATCAATACTTGCTGTTAAAGTCCTACTTTATTGACTAAAAACTCGATGATAAAGTAGCACTTTACCCACCTCAACGGTAAAGTGTTTACTTTACCGTTGAGGTAGGTAAACACTTTACCGTTGAGGTGGGTAAACTCCATAGCAACCACCAGCAAATAAATAAAAACAATTGCTTGTCGTTTAGAGAAATCCAACAGCAACCAACAAAGATTGACAACTGTATGAAAAGTTAATGTCAAAACTTATTAGAAAATTAACAAAATTAAATAAAAAAGAGTTTGAAGGGCAAGTATTAAACAAAATCTTGTACTGCACACGATGGTAGTCTCTTTATCCACTCGCGGATTTGTCTCCCTCGGCCTCCGGCCTCGTGAGCCAAACTTCCGCTCTTGGATAAAGTATGACTTTACTACCCTGTACAGTAAATAGACATTTATAAGCGGCCGTTTCAGAGTATGCGAATAAAGACTTTCAAGAAATGTCATTTTTAGACTTTATCAGTTTTAGCTGTAAAAAATTTACTGTTTAAGATATCTGTGCGTTTGGGGCGGCATTTTGAAGATGAAAGATGGTAGTCTAAAATTCGAACCAAAGAATTTGTATATAAAGAGTAGGCTATTCGGGTTAATTATTGGCTGTATTTTTTCTATAATAGGTACACCTAATTTATGAATAACATCAGTCACTTACATTAAACAGTCGAGACGCTGGAGTCAATTAAAAAACTCAAAAATTGAGTAAAAAAGACGTCTCTTCAGTACCACTTCGTTAATGGCAGGTAATAACTGAACAAATTTTTATTTATCACATGAAAACTACCATCTTTCACCTCCAAAATGCGGCCTCAGTTAAAATTGATAAAGCCCAAAAATGACATTTCTTGAAAGTCTTAATCCCTATATGCGCCGAAACAGCCGCTTATAAAAAATAAATGTGCATATATTTTGTTCTTTCGGATCCTAAAGAACAGTCCCTCAAAGTTACAGCAAAATCTATGATTAGTCGGCTTCGCCAATCAGACGATTTCATATGGAATGACCTTTGTGCTTTATCCGCATATTGACAAGTTGAAAAAATATCCGTATAGCATTGAAATGAAACGAATTAGAAAATTTTGTCTACTAATAAAGATATGAATAAAACGTATTTATTTACGTATGCTTAATGTTTTTTCTTTTTTAACAAAGTTTTATCCATTATTTTATTATCACAGTTAATATTTGCAAAAATATTGTATTTTTGCAATAACACCACTTGAAAGGTGGATGATTTTGTTTGTTGTTCATGATTGAATCGTAGACGTAATCTTTTTGATTCGAAATAGAACAGGACTTTGTATCTTTGTAATGACTTTCGAAACCGATAACTTAATGCATTTTAAAAATAAATTTGAACTACCAAAACAAGATCCAATTTGATCTGATTCTATGTGTTTTTCAATAATTATACCAAATATCACCTGCCTTTCTTGTTTTATAAGAAACGAAAAAAGTAATTAAATAAATAAATAATCCTAGGCATGTTTTGATAACAATTTCATAACAATTCTAGATTTATTTCGCAAAAAAAATTCGACCAAAATGACCGAATTTTTCCCAAATTCCATAGTCAAGTGAGAAAAATTCCAATGGCGTAACTACCGTTAGGGTACTAGTAATTTAAACGTACAGAATTTGTAATTTTATGCATTCTCATAGAGGATTGAGGACGTTACCTTGACCCCATTCGCATTGATAATCATTCATAGTTATCGTTGAATACATGGGTTTGTGTTTTTTTTTAATTTTTAAAATTTACGCCTCTGCCTTGTGGTAATAACAATTACAATGTTACTGTGACCAAATGATCATGATTTGTTACAAAATATTTAATCAAAAAAAAAACAATTAAAAAATCGTAATTGTGAACAATAAAAGAAACACATCTGATCCGAGAGTTACTTAATAATCGGAATTGTATGGATAAACATCACAACAGATTCCCAATAAGATTTCAATTTCTATTTAAATATTGACAAAAATAACTGTCCAGCATGTTAAATTTGTAACTTGTTGTTTTTAATCTTACGTGCCTGTGTTTGTGTATAGTATGCAAAGTTTTTGGCCGTAAGCGAATTTTTTTCTAATTTTAAAAGACCGCATTGATCAAAAATGTAATTTGAAGGTTGATCTGTCAATATTGACCCCCTTTATTTTTGTAGCAATTAATCTCATTATATAAATGAACAATTTCCAAAAATAGTCGTAAATCTCAGTTATCTCCTACTGAAGAAAATTTACTACCACTGTCTAATTATACCAATTCTAATTCAACTGGCGCCTCTTGTGATAATTAAGCAACGGAAAATGTACATTTGTAGTACTGTAATTGGCAAATTCTAGATTCAAGCATTGAGCACAATTGGAATAAGTGTAAAGGTCTAGGAAAGTTATTAATCTTTTTCTCTCTCTCCCACACTTTTGTCTCTCTTTTTCCAGCATACTACCTTCACTAACATACCGAAGGTTAAAAGATTCTAAAGAAGACAAAAGCCTACCCAACACTCGTCAGGATTTTTGGCCCTTGAAAAGAATATGCAGGTATAATTTACAATTGCTTCAAGGTCGAACTATAACTACAGACCGGAAAGATATTGCATTATCACTCGCCTACAAACACATTATTTAATCGTCACCGATAAAAAAAAAGTAATAAAAAAACCATTGAACGAACAGACATTGATTAAAATCCCATTATCTCGAATATGCGTTTTGTTTATTTGTTTTTTTAGAGAAATCATAAGATCACGGATGTATGAGCTTTTTGGATGAATCCCAACAGTACCCAAAAATTATCGTTTTATGAAAAACACACGTAATCAGATAAAATACCTGTTGAGTACATCTATGACGTCAATTCAAACAATATTTGATTGTATGATAAGAATTAACAATACTCTTATGTTTGAATTGAGCCAAATGTTACAAATTCACAATTTTGAGCTGTAAATGAGGCTCAATTAAAAAGAGAAGGCCTTAATTATGCAATAATCAACGACATACGAACGGATGTAGTAGTCTCTATTTTCTATAATTCAAAAAAATAGACAAAAAAAATTGATGACGATTGGTAATTTAGAACATGCAATCTTTCATGCTTATGTATCAATTTGGTCACACGATAGGACCGAATAATGAACCAAAAAAATAACAACAATAATAATACGGAAAAGTGTTTTTTTTTTATTTATTTACGAAGGATCATGGAAAATACCGTGCCTTGTTAATTCAACGATAAAGAAAACAACAATCTGTTTTTTTCCCCCCCGTATTTTTCAAGGAATTACCGATTGTTATTTCCAATTATTTTAATAATTATTATTAAGCTTAGCGAAAAAAACCATAGTTACCCTTGTAAAACAAATGACTTACTTTTATTATTCTTACGTAACGCTGCATTACAATTTAAAGGAAGCATCAATAATTATTTGAATTAAATGATAAGTATGCAGAAATGATATTAGTTAAGATTACTAATTATCAGATTTATTAAACTTTTTTTGTTTCATTCAAATTTAATTAAATATTAAATGTGATTAGCGCTATTTTTCGTGTCTAAGGGGTCATAAGTACATCCGTACAATAAGTATCAATGTCATCCAGAACCGTCTATGTTTGAATCGGTTGATTACCTAAAAATCTCTAAATACCAACGAGTTTTCACTAATTCATCGACTTTTAGACGCATTTTCAGGGGTGTAAATTGGGTGTTTTGTTAATGTTTATAAAAATTTGATACATACCTGGTTCTCAGCTAGTTTGCTGGTTAAACGGAAAAGAGACATTTTTTTTGTTTACAATTGTTAATTTTTCGTGTAAGGTAAATCGGTTTTCAGCACCCAGAAAATGTTCCACTTTTGAAACGCTCAGAACGTGCTTCTGTCACCGGCGGCAGCGATGGTGGTGGTGGCGTCGTTGCCTTTGTAATCGACAAGTAACGGCGGCTCCACCAAGTGTGCGGATTTGTGGCTCTGTGGATAACGTAGTGCGTCTGCGTGATCGGTAGCCAAGGATGGCGCTTGTACAGGGGCTCACCAACAATCAAAATTATTCTATCTACCAAACAATTCACAATCACGATTGTTAAATTATTTCTAAATTGTATTTTATTTAACAATACAAACCTAATCCGAATTTTTGTAAATATTTTTTGTTTTGTGGGAATTTGACAGAAATTTGATAATTACTAAAATAAACTTCATTTGTTTTTGATAAGTGTTGAGATGTTACGTTACGCCACTGTTTTCACTTTAATTCCGTTCCAATCATCAACCTTGCCCCATACATTCGATCTCTCTCCAACTTATTGTCATTTGATGTATGATAAACAGAGAGGTTGTCGTTGATGTTGGATTTTTTTTTCGGTCGGTTCAACCAGCTGACTAGATCAGTCGATCGCCATTTAAGACCTAATTTGTGGTGCTTCTTACCATTGACCCTGCCTTAAATTATTCAAGAAATTCCCAAGGTAATGTAGAAACATTGTAATTAAAATCATCACTTCGAACGTCGATTGGATTTCCCCTCAATGGCTCAATTAATCACCAGATGTTGCACTAATTTGTCCTATTTTTGTAGATGGAAGTACCAAAATCATGTGATACTTTTGTGGTTCTGCCACCATTAACCCATCATGGGGTGGTGTTTGGTAAGAATTCCGATCGGCCTCAAGGTGAAGTCCAGGAAGTTGTCTATTTTGCAGCCACACAATCCACCGAACCAATTCAAGTAATTTCTAGAATTCGTCCCCCAATATTTCTTATACAAATAAAACAAATGATAATTTTAGTGTACTTATATTGAAGTAGACTCGGTGGGTTTTACAAAAGCTGTGATTTTGAGCAAACCGAATTGGATGTGGGGTGCTGAAATGGGCGCAAATGAATGCGGCGTGGCGATCGGTAATGAAGCCATCTTCACCGGTGACAATGAAGGCGACCATGATCCATCAGTTAAACGATTATTGGGAATGGATCTAGTTCGGTAATTGAATTGTTAAAATCCACACGAATCCACGTTTTCAATCGGTTTTATTTTGAATAGATTGGGATTGGAGAGGAGTTCGAATGCTACCGAAGCCTTAGATGTTATCACTGGATTATTGGAAAAGTACGGACAAGGTGGGCCGTGTTCGAATACAGATCCCAGTTTCTGTTATCACAATTCGTTCCTGATTGCCGATCCGCAAATGGCATGGATTTTGGAAACATCCGGCAAACATTGGGTTGCAGAACAAGTCACAAGTATTCTTGAATAATTTAACAAAAATCTCTTTAAAATAACCGTTGTTTTTATTGAAGGTGGATATAGGAATATATCGAACGTATTGACTATCACCACGAAAATCGATCGGAAATCAAACGGCTTAGAGGAGTACGCTAAAAATAAAGGTCTTTGGGATGGACAGGTGCGAAATTCATCCAACCGATGGGGTTATTTCTATAATTTGTTGTTGTAGGGTGAATTCAATTTCTGTGAAACATTCAGTGGTGTTAAGACACCAGGAGATGTTCGTTATAAAGCCGGTGAACGATTATTGGCACAACATACAGCTTCCAATAATTTCAAACAAACGGATATGTTTGAGATTCTACGTGATAAAACATCGGAGATTTGCCGGCCATGTCATGCCGCTTTTCCAACACAAGGCAGTCAGGTGTCGGTGTTGAACGATTCGAAACCTTGTCTGCATTGGTTCACAGCAACACCGGATCCTTCAGTATCCGTTTATAAACCATTCATATTTACCAAGAATGTTGTGATCTCGAATCATACCCGTTGTCCTGATCCGAATTCACCGCACACTTTGTACACATTACATTCTGAATCGAATAAGAAAGGTAATGATGTGAAGAATCTGTTGCGCAATATGGAGATGGAGTGTGTGAAAGAATTGGAGGATGTATTGGAGAAATGCGGTGATGATTTAAGCGAATTTGATGAGTTGCTCAAAGATTGTGTGGAAACCGAAGTGAAATTCTATCGCTAAATTTACAAAAATTAGGCTTGAAATTTATATTTTTTTATTACGAATTCGAATTAATTTTATCGATTAATGCACAAGAACGTATCGCTTTCAATATAGTTGCTTGACTGAACATTTAGCCCAGGAACAACAGGAGAAATACTGATAATGAAACAGGGAGTGCACCACATTGCCTGGTAATCGATCTACTACCCCTCCAAATATCAAAAGATTTGAGTAATTATGTGATACTATAGATGGAATGATTGTGGTCCATTCTCTGTTGTATTTTTAATGGCCAAAAAGACAAAACACAAAAAAAAACGTTAATATTTATTGTGATGTACTTAGATGTAGCTATTGCTAGAATTTCGATATGCAAAAGAACAAGAAAAAAACAATGGTTGTGGTCGGTTTTTGCATGCTTGATTTTTTTTGAAGAATCAAAAATAATTTTGTGATAATCAATTTTCCTTTTAAGTGATAATTTAACTATAATATTTTTTTTAATAATTAGTTTTCAATTAGAATTTTTATTTGATTGATAGTTGAATTTATCAACACCATATGTATTTATGAGGTACCTACTACTTACTTATTTATATAACAGTAATGTATCGAGTATCATTGGATAAATATTTATTTGCACATTCCTTACTCTCTAAAATAATAAAAACGAGCAAAGTCGTTGGTTATTTTTGCACGTCAGAAACCCATCTTCATGCCACTGGTCTCATCTATCTCCTTTCACATCCGAAACTGTCCTCTGTCGTGCCATAAACTCTCTTCCTTCTCGTCGAGAAGTAGCCGCTTTTTTTACTATAAAACGAAGTAGAAACTAATATTTTTTTTTACATCATAAACTTGTGTTGAGTTGAAAAAGTACGTCCTTGCGGTCTTTTATGTTACAAACTAATCGTTCCTGCACTAAACTATACTAAATTCATTGACCAACGGGTTCCTAGACTTATGTTGGCACCCTTGAATTTAGTAACATTTTTAGGGATTTATTTGGGATAACGTACTTTCTTTAACGAAACGTCTGTCAAATCTAGTAACCCTTTGGTCGGTGAATTTAATATAGCTGCTTTTACGTTTGGAAATTAATCTCCCACGGGACAAAAACTACTTCGTTTTACCCAAATTATTTTCCTTCGTTTTCATAATAGAAATCAGATCCTTTTTTACTACCTTCTTTCTCCTTGGGAATTACCCTTTTTGATTCAAAGAAAATGCCTTGTTGCATTTTAAGGGTGGCTTTTCGTCCAAATTCAAAAGATTTCGCTTTATATTTCAAATTTTATTAGATTTTGCCACCCCTACGGTTGTGCCACAATTAGCCTTCGGTTCTATAGTATATTAAAGGACTAAAGGATTACTAGATTTTGGTTGGCACCCTTGAATCTAGTGAAATTTCTGGTGATTTCTTTGTTTACATATGTATTTTTCCTATTATACTGGGACTACGTCCTTTGTTTAACCACAAGTCTGTCAAATCTAGTATCACTTTGGTCCTTGAATACACTATACCTCGTTTCATATGAGGAGCTACTTCTGCACATCAGGACTTGGTCAAGTTGATCAAAACCAGCGTGTTCGACTGTAATATTTTCCCACATAAAGTGTAATTGAGTACCAACAAAACAAGATGTGATGTTACTGTGTAAATAAATGACCTGTCGTCTCTTTATCCTTCTTGCACTCAGTTTCCTACAACTAAAATAAAAATGTAATTATATAAGAATAATTATAGATTACACCGAAGAAAAATAATATTACAGACGATCCAATTTGCGACATACGTTTCATAATAATCGCGCTACTATTCTTGCAATGTTGCCATAAATTACGAATTAATATACGAGAACATTACTAGAAATTCTTTAAAAATACTGATTTATTAACAAATAGGCAGTATAGCAATAAACAAGTTATCCCCTCTACTTTCGTTAAGATTGATGAATTGTTATTGGAGGAAACAAGCTATTATTATCCCTACCACAATAGACGCCACCAACGGAGGATTTTTAAAAATTACAACCAAGCTAAGCCATTTGGAATGCAACCAGGTTGATTATTAGGTGACTTATTTTGCCGGCAATCTCCGTTGTTTGCCAAATTAGTGATTTTTCCTTTAAATTAACCAAAAAGTGTTAGTGTTAATCAAGATCTATTAGTGTTTGCTTTATGCAAATCCTCATTTTGATGGGCTCTTTGATGGTATCCTTAAGTTTTTGATGGGTGAGGGTTTGGTGCATGTTCTATTCAGATTAAAATCATGACTAGATCCACACTCATCCAAAAATTTGGTGTGGTCAACAGAAAAAGTTCCCGCTAAAAGTCCATTTTAATCGTGCAAGTATTGCGTGCAAAAACCAATTCGGCATTTTGTAAGTATTTCCTTTTTATTTCTGGTAATATCACATGATTTTAATAAAAATTTCTTGCCTCCCTATTATTATTTTTATTATTTTTTGATTAGTTTCTGATTAGACGACCTGGTGAATGGTGTGGATTTTGTCTGTTTCGTTTGTCTGTCTCGTTCTTCTCAAGACAAGTGAAAAGGAGAAGAGATAGACCAGATGACTGCCCTTGAACTATACGTGTGTATATTCGCCGGGTGTTCGTTCTTTTTTTTCTCCTTTTCGTTTCGTTTTCTCGTTCTTTTCCATCCATGTATCCATCCGTATGTCGTGGCTTGGATCTGTTTATCTTTTTTTTTGTGTTGTTTTGTTTAAGAAAGTTTGCATTATCCTTTGTATAAATACCTGAACTGGTCGCCAATATAAAGGTGGATAGAGTTGATAATGGGCAGCAGACAAATCATTTTATCTTCCTCTCTCTCACACACACTATTTTTTTGTTGTTTGTTTGTATTATTTTATTTTATTTCGGTTGGAAGCTAGAGACAAAATTGTGGGACAGGAGAAAAAGTAGACAATAGTTAGATGATTTGATGATGGTGCATAATTAGTAATTTTAGATCTAGCAATTAACTTTAACAAATGCATAATTTGCAGGACTATTTTTTAATTTTCAGTTGGTATTCATGTAAGTCACGTGAGTGGTTTAATACAACATGTCACGTGACTTACGTGTGTTTATGGGAGCCTTCTCTTGTTTTCTTCAAATTTCTACAAGAGCCCTTATGTGGGAATACACAAATAATAATTTAAAGATAAACGTTACCCTGTAATTATCAATTTTTTTCAAGCCTTATAATCAACGTCTTTACCGATGTTATAAGCCGAATTTAAAAGAAAATTATATTTATAATTAATTGCTTGTACAAATTCACACGATTTTTATTTAATTAATAATTCATGAATATTGTATTTCATAATTATACTGCACGAATCTGGCTTTGGTTCTTGACTAATTGGATAATTGCTATTTGTAGACAAATCGATCAGATTACAGTGGATGCGATTTAACTTGACTCGCATAATAGTCAAAAATTTAATGTAATTGGTTTTTAAACGTTTGAGGCCAAGTCAAATTGGATTCGCTATAATCTCTAAACAAAATCGTAAAATAATAATCAAATGAATATGTTTCTTCCTGTTTAAACGTTTTAACGAGCATTTAATTTTATTGCATTCTATCAGATTCTTAAATCTATCAAATTATAGAATAACCTAGAAGAGAAAAAATGCAAACGGTGGCGGTTACGTTATCTAGAAATTATCACAATAATAATAATAATAAAAATAAATAGAGCAGCTGTTTAGACGGTTTCTTATTTTTGCTTATTGTTGTCTTTAATAGCGATTTATTTCCTTTTCTTATCAACATATAAGATTAGCATTATTTTGTGAGAGTTGTATTTATCTGTAGTCTTATCGGAATTGATTCTACGAAGCCATAGGAAAGTATCAGATTTTTTTTATATTCAAATAATTCACTTTTAGATCGTTATAATTAATCATAAACGTTTTGGGAACACCAGATTTTGTTAATTTTTTGGGAGATGTAGCTGCAATACGTATACAGTTTTGGCATTTCATCTAGACGCTTGAGACTTCAAATACGGCGTCATATATAAGGGAGGGAGGGGCAAAGTGGGCCCCTTCAAATTTTCAAAGCTTCAGAAAATATTGGGGTAAACCTTTTTGAAATTTCTTGTATAATAATGGATAAAAAGGACCATTCTCTTTTTGAATATTTATTAATTAATTGTGAAAATAAAAATTCAGAATGAAAAATATCAATTATGAATTTTCTTTGGGGGGCCCACATTGTCCCAAATTTTCGATTTTTCAATTTTAATGAACGCAGCATAACAATGTTAAATACGTATCAAGGGACTAAAAAAAAGTGAACGCGTAAGAAAAGTTATTGATATTATGATTTTTTCCTTAAAGGGCCCACTTTGCCCCCCTTCCCCTACTAGAATTTTTTAAAAATAGTAGTGTTGTAAAGTGTAAGAGATACTTAACTACTTTTGTGTTATGTTTCCTCTTCTGTTCAATAGAGTCTTATGATTAAAGTGAAAGAACACAGTCCACATGATTGGGTCGCAAGTGGAAAACTTAAAAGCAAAATAGGTTCCTTCAATGTAGAAATGAATCGGCAATAGTTTTATGGCTTTGTACTATTTTAAAAAAAATTCTAGTATGTATACCAAATTTGAACGTGAAATTTAAAATGTCAAATGTTTAGCTCAACGTTCGAAAAATCCCCAACTATGTGGTGTGGCGTTTGAAAGATATACAAAATAACATCGTGATTCATTACTAAAAATTATTTTGAAAGCCACAAAAGTTCTTTAAAAAGAAGTGAAAGGCACAAAACAACCGTAATGATAACATTTGCAATTTCACGTTCAACTAGCAAATTCACTGTAGCAATTTATATAGTTCTGCAAGGTTCGCCAACCCTGTATATCGCTGTATTTTGTGATTCCAATTATACAGTAATAGGACAACTTTATAATAACGTGCCGATTTTGCTTCAAATAGATATTAATTATAACTTGTTCCACATACATTTATAATAAAGATAAGTATACACTCACAGTCATTTTATATTGATTAGTACAGGTACTTGAAGACATGTTATAACCGCCTCAAGACAATTTGCAATTACTTAATCTCATCTAAATTATTTCACCATCAATTTTGTATTTTAAAGTTGTAATCAGGGCTGGCCCAAGGCCACAGTTAAGCCTAAAGTAGCATAATTTTATGGCCGATTTTTTGTAGTGCGGCTTATACTGGATTGTAAGTATCAAAAAAATAAAGAAAGAAAACAATAAAAAAAGCTTTAATCCTGGTTGTAATTATTGTAGATCCGTTTAGAGACAATTAGAATGCAGTAAAGTGATTCATTAATTAACTTGATCGGATATGTTAATTAAAACCAATTCTTATTGTTCTGATCTTATAAATCATTGACAATGAATGTCATTGGTTCAGATCGATTGGGGGTTGATTCATAAACGAGCCTCTTTGATGATTTAATGTAGATCATAAATCTTAAACATGAGGGTAGGTGCGTTTTTGTTAAATATGGGGGCCACGCGACCATCAATAAAAGACCTTCCCCAAAGCATTAGATCAATTGGATCAATTTTCTTTGAAACCAACCCGCATCTCTCCTGATTAATAAAAAGTATAACAATTACAGTTATTGTTAATTTAAATAAATAGGGAAAAAATACGTACTTTTGTCGGTGTTTTTTGTGTGTGCGTGTGTGTATAATTTACAATTACTGTTTTTTTTACAATTTCCGGTATTTATAGTGACTGGAAACTGGATGTGTTTACGAAATTTTATTCAAATTTTTGTAGTTAAAATAGTGATTGTTATCAATTCAAATTTTGCCATAAAAACGAGCTATTCCAAGAAATTTATGATTTAAATTTGAATCATACTGGCATGGCTAATAGTGTGAACACATTCAAATTATATACAGAATGCTCCATTTGATGTGGCAAGAGCGCAATCATTTAAACAATGCTCAAATTAGTCGACAATGCGCGGGGGGGCGTCAATTCTGCAGATTGCGTGATGTCCCATTACACAAACAGGGAAGAGTAATTTGATCTGTAGACCTTTATAAACTGATATTTCGTTTCGAAAGTGAAGGAAATTACAAAATTATTCGCTTCACTTGTCACCTAAGTCAACTGGAAATACGTGACGTTGTGTCGGAGAGTCATATAGAGGTCGTCTGACTTGAAGAGATGGTCAGCGGTAAAAAAAAACTTATTCAAAAACTAATTGTATTTTTTCTAGAAGCTGGGGCGAGCGAAACCAGAGGAGACTTTGGGGAGATGTTACAGAACTCGTCAAAATTCTTCCATACATCTTCAACGATGGGTGCTTGGTCTGTATTTCGGAAAAAATTGAAAATGTTGTAACGAAATCATGACATGCTGTTTCTCTGTAGTAGGTAAAACGATAGATCAGAATCGATTTGTTCTCATTGAAGCGTGGATAAAATACAATGACTCGTCTGATCTTTTTCCTCTTCGATTTTTACTTTATAAATCATGACTTACAACACCACAGCTTTTTTCTCTTCGATACCCAACACAATTTATTTCTTCGTCGTTCATAAAATATACGAAAAAACCATTTTACAGTTACATCGACTTGATGGAAACCGACTAGATACCACCACAAAACCTGCAAGGTAGCGTCTAGTTATTATCGGGAAGATTGCGGATTTTTGTGGGCGTTTTGTTCGAATTATAAAAAAAAAGTTGGCGGACTCTCTCGAACACGTTGAGCGTAACGAGAATCTCGTTGACAGCAACTTTCCGTTACTTTACACAAGTTTTGCCGTGTTCCAGCTTAAACAACAAAGACACGAATTATAACAAATATTTAACAAATGACCGTTGAAGAACGACGTATAACGAACGAGAAAGAAAGAAAGAATGTCGATGGATAGCCTTGAAAGTGCGTTTTGTGTTGCACGTTTTTTTCCCACTAACACCAACGATTATCGTGTATAATACCGAGAGAGACCCTACGTCTATAAATAATCTAACAGAACAATATTATAAAATGTTGAATCATCTTTTCGACTGTAGAACATTTCCATAAGATCTAGTTCAAAATTGTAAAACGCCGGAGAACCGGATTCTTTCATCCTTGTTGGTGCTGTTGTTGATCGAATGATGATGATAATAATAATAATGTTGTGTATTCTTTTTTTATTGTTTTACACGATGATTTTAATGATGCAGTGGTCATATGACCCACGATCAGGTCAATCACACCTGTGATGTGTGTAAATCAGCGTCTCTCAAGCTGTGGAGCGCCAACCTGATGTAGAAAAATCAATTGAAAGAGAGAGGATTAATTGCTCTTTTTGAGAAGGACAAATAATAAAACGAGACTAAATTAATAGTAATAGATATAATTTGTAACAATTACGTAATTACATATTCTTTATAGATAAAGTGAATTAAAAAAGTAAATTCTAAAATCTTACAGCTATTTAAAATTAATTATCTTCTTCTATAAATGAAAATAAAATGCTCTAAAAATTCTTGTATTTACACGAATGACTAGATTGTTTCTTTATAAATAAAAGCGAAAAAAATCAACAATTCTCTTCCTTCTTAACACGTTCATACTCCTTCTGTATATCCATCAATTCTTTACGTAACTTCAATACTTTACCTTTCAAGTTCTTATCGTACTCGATAATACTTTGGATTTTATTTAAGATTTTCTTATTATGCGTTTGATTAATATGCCAACGTAAATACAGTCCCGACCATAAAATCAAACTAACTGGTGCTATACTGGGCCAGATTGCTTGTTTATTAGGTTCATATAATGGATTCAATAATGATGTAAGTACATCGGGACGATTCAAATACGACCACAGACTTGTTGTTTTCTTCGATAATTTCATTGCTTCACGATCTGCCTCGTTATTACCAAGGAATGTACCTGAATTGCACAATAATTTCAATTATAATTTATCGATTTATTCCGTCAGAGCCACCACTTAGTTTCGAATTTAAGTGGCGTTCTGCCACTTACCGAATTGACTAGAATAAGAATGTTCAAATAAAGTGGTCAGCATTTGTGTTGTAAATTCAAAACTACATGGAAATTGATAATGCAACTGTTGTATACAATCGAGGAGTAGTAGAAATGTGGGTTGTTGATGTTTCGATTTGATATTCGAGTAACAACTTCTTGTATGGCGGAGTTGGAATGGATGGCCGGCTTGAAGCCATTCGCGTTCAATCAATGCTTGCAAACCTACAAAGATGGAACAAAAAAGTTATGTCTCAATTGTAAAGAAGACTGTTTGGGTTTGAGAAATCGTCAAAATTACCTCGAACAGTCCGACAGTCCGGATTCAAAATGACTTGGGCAATGGATGTAACCAGCAATGTTGAATCCAGGCCACTTGCACCGTGCACCAGAACCGAAGTACCATTCTTATCTAAACATTGTGCAACCAAACAACCGGCATTTAAAGTATTTTGTACATATGTTAACCAATTTGAATTTTCCAAACGTGATAACCATTTATCCGATGAACAATTAACATCATTGCATGCTACAATAATAATAAAACAAATAAAACTAATTAAATAATACTTCATTAAAAATTTAATTACCATCAATTAATTTTGATAAACTATCCAAAACGGATCCATCACATTTAGTTATCTTATCTAATGGTTTATGGACCCGTATCCATCCGGTATAATGTGAATCTGGTTCAGTGCCACCACCTTTATTCTTACATTGATTCACATAACTTGTACTGCGCGTATCAATAATGTAGCCCTTCTTATCATTGACTAAAATACATTTTAATATCTTCTCATCGGCACGACTACGTCGATTATTATTGTTGAGTAACGGTTGACTGCTACGTAACAATACAGCACCATTATCATGACGATAGCTCAATAGTGGGAAACGTCCACCGTCACGGAATTGTGCCGATGCAACGATTACATCATCATCAATACATTTCGGTACAATAACAACTGAACTATAACTCGGACAAATTAAATAATTATTATTAACAAATGATAAACGCCATTCATCACTTGCTAATAATTTAGCAAATTCAATTTCTAATTTAAATAATGTATAACCATCCTCTAAAATATTGTACATTGGCCGATAGAAGAATGGATAGAGAGATTCGGGTCGGTCGAGATTCGATAAACGTTCAATTGATGCGTAGACATTCAAGAATTCTTCTGTACTCGAAATGTCCAATTGGAGGATACGGAAATCTTTACATTTCAATATAATCGAACCACCATTCGGTGAGGAATTGCTAGTATTTTGGCGTTTCTCCACCGAGTCGATACATTGATGCAACAACTATAAAAGAATGAGATCGGATAGTTAATAAAATAATCATTAAGGGGCGGAATTACCCAAAGCTCTTGCACATCCTCTTTGCGTGACGATAAAATCAAATGATGTCCAGTTATACAGAGTGTACCATCGACTGGATCGTGGAAGGAACTGTGTAGAATCACACCGTCCAGTTTTGGGGTGGCTATCAATTCAGCAAATTCCATAATTTTCAACTTTTACCAGATTGTTTAACATATGTAGAATTGAGGTTATGTTTGTTACCATTAAAACAAATCGATAGTAATTTAACAAAAACTGTACAAAAACTTGTTTGAACACAATACTAAATTGTAGGGTTCGTAAATAATGGCAGAAGTGGAAAAAATTTAATGACTATAATCGTTATCAAGAAAAATTGAAGCAGATCTATTGACATGTCTAAATGTAGCTCATCATTATAGTTATTGTAAAACAAAAAATAACATTAAATCTAAAGATAATCTTAAACTTATTTATAAATCATTTGATTTTAGTGTAAATGTATTGGAATTGATAGCAATTATAATCAAAATTTGTCTCAAAATGGTCTTTTCGTTGGGAATTTTGGAAAGTTTGGTAAAATGGCGCAGATTCCTGTATTATCAACACACAATCTTGTAAGCAGCCCCCTGTAGCTTCAATGGGCGAAACAGTACAAAAAGTGAACGAATATGTCCCGTGATTTTAGTTCTTCTAGAGGGCGCTGGTGGTCCTTTGCGCAGTGTGTGACGACCGCGGTTTACTAGTTATTATTATATATCGGATAGATTAACAGATGGTCTTTTTTAACAAAATTATTTCAAATTGTTTGACAACTATGTATATCTAAGTCAAATGATAGGACTGTCGTAACAAAAAGACGTGAAAATCTGATCAACTTTTTATATTCAAAATCTAGTAACATGCATAAATCGAAAATAATGCCACTTATCACGTAATTTCGAGCTACGTTCTTAGATATTGAAATAACAAAAGAACAAAATAGTTTAAATTCTAATACCTTATGTACACAAAAAATATAAAATTCACTTCTGAAAATAAAACAAAAACAAAATTCTGATAACACGTCGTTGCATATGCGGCATCACAAGCCAACGAGCTAAATTTTTCAGGAAGTCTCCCCTGTCAACATTTGCTGCTTCGTGCATATTATGAGGAATATTATTATTATTGTTAATAAAAAATTAATAATTATAATGTTATAATTAAACTTCTCTTAGGGTCGATTTCACCAACTATAGTTAAACGATTTAACTAATAATAAATCGTAACTAATAAATAAATTTGACATTTATCATTTCACCAACTTCAGTTTTCGCTTAACTATCGAATAAAGTTAACTGGCCAAAATTGGGTAGTTAAACAATAAATAAAATTTAACTGACGTTTCGTAGTAGAAAACGGAGAACAGGCATGTATTGAAAATATGCAGATTAATAAGTTGTTGTTATTTAATAAATCAAATATTACCTTACATTTTTTGTTATATTTCGGTCTTTTTATGGCCGAAAAAATGAAAACAGTAGACAAATAAGCTAATAAAAAAGTGATAGCATAAATAACAAACTGAGGGTATAAAACAGTTGGTGAAATAACATATTGTTTAACGAATGAATAAAATTTATTCATTCGTTAAGTAACGAGACGTTAATAAAAGTTTGGTGAAATCGACCCTTAATAAGTAAAATTTAATTCAACGCTCCCGTAAACGTGATCGGCGCAAAGGACTACTAGCGCTCTCTGGCTGGTGTCCCGACATCGAACCATTTTTTGAAACATGGAGTTATAGGGGGGTGCTTGTATAAGTGATTGTTTCAATAAATTATAAAAATAATTAATTTCATCAGTTAATTAAGTAATTATAATTAATTAAATATTGTTAAGGAATTCCAGTGTGTTCTAGTTAATTATATGTAGAAATTTGACTGTACAGATTAGAAAATCAGAAAATTTTCGCAATGTTTTGGTTGTGTTGATTGTAGGTTAACAACAAATTTTCTAGGGAAATTTTTAAAATTATTGAATAAAAATCAAGTATGTTTCATATCCAACTGGCAAAGCAGTGGTTATTAAGTAATAGTTGACAATTCAGTGTTCAGTTCTAGTGTAATTGTTGTTCAAATAAATCGAGTCTAGAATGCCCCCGAAGAAGAAACGTGGAGGTGTCCAGAACCAAACAACTCGATCGACGCGTGCTTCGAAGAGTAAATTATCCAAAACGGAGAATGTAGTTGATAAGAACGAGGAGGAAACTACGAAACTTGATGATTTATCAACAATAGAAACATCAACAATTGTTTTAGATAATGATAGTAATAATGTTGTTGATAATATAGAAAATTCTACTCTGTCTGAACAGATAGAAAGTAAACAATCCGAAGTCGAAATCCAAAATAACAGTAACGAGACATGTATTACAGAACAATTGGAAAATTTGTCCGTTTGTGAACCGATCAGCGAACCACCAATCGAAGAGCCGGTTGTTGAATTCGTCGGCTACGATGTGGAGTGTGTTGCTGAAGAAATCGTACCGGAACTTGAAAATAATGAGGTTCTTATCGAACCGGATATACCGATAGATAATGAGAAACAAATCGAAGCTGATGCTATACCAATTGAGAACCTAGCAATAACCGATGATAAACCTGAGGATATCGATACGAATAAACCAATAGAAATTGGAAAAGATGTAAAAGTTGATGATGAAAGTGGCAAAAAGAAAAAGAAACCAAAACCAGCTCGGAAAACTACAACAGCAGCAGCAGCAGCAGCACGGAAGAAACCGGGTGCTAAAGCGAAACCGAAGAAACAACCGAATCCTGACTCTGTAGAACAAGTACGTCGTTCGAATCGTATTAAATCGATAAATGTGTTAAAACAACGTTCCAAAGGTCATGGATTAGTTAAACAGCCAAAAGTCGAATTTGATAGTAAAGAGAATTCGGTAGTACCACCCCCACCTCCACCTCCAATCACAACACCATCATCATCACCTTCTTTATTATCGAACAATTCACAACAAAATGATGATAAAACGAATGATTCGTCCATATCAACGGTATCATCAGATATTGATAATAGTAAGCCAGTTAAAGTGAAATCACGTTGGAGACGTTCAAGTGAATTGGAGATGAATGTTTTAACACCAGCGGCTGTTGTTACGGAAACGTGCGGTGATACCGAGAAGATAGCCGAGATTACGAATAATCTTGTCGAGAAATCGGAAAAATTCCCAATACAAAAAGATGAGGAAGTTGAAACGAGAATGAAACAATTTGTACACTTGAAAGAAAATTTATATTTAACGGATCGGATGACATGTAAAGAAGCCAAAAAGATGACCTGCGATTGTTTCTTAACACCAGAAGAAATCGATCGTGGTGAATACGGTTGTGGAGAAGACTGTTTGAATCGTTTACTAATGATTGAGTGGTAAATTTGAACAAATTTTCGTCCTCTATTGATCTGCTTTATTGATTTCTGATTTATAGTGGAAATTTGTGCCCTGTCGGTGATCGTTGTACAAACAAGAAGTTCCAAAAGGGCCAGTTTGCACCGGTCGAAGTGTTCAAAACAGAGAAAAAAGGTCTGGGATTGAGAGCGGCTGCCAATATTCCCTAGTAAAATCGCATAATTAATCATTTTCTTTGATTTTTATTTTAATTTATTGCTTACAGTGGTGAATTTATCTTGGAATATGTTGGTGAAGTTTTGGATCCGGATGAATTTGATGCTAGAGCTGATGATTATTCAAATGATAAGAACAAACATTATTATTTTATGGCATTAAGAGCGGATGCTATCATTGATGCCACTGGTAAAGGGAATATCTCACGTTTTATTAATCATTCATGTGAACCAAATGCTGAAACACAAAAATGGACAGTTAATGGGGAATTACGGATTGGATTCTTTAGTACGCGGACGATTTTAGCCGGTGAAGAGATCACATTCGATTATCGCTTCCAACGATATGGGTACTTTTCTAGTTGTAGTAGCTCTTCCATCCAAGCCTGATACTCTCTAGCTTAAAGGTGCCTCCAAACTCCTGTCTAAAATTCTCTGAGTTAGCCAATTGTAAAGCTGAGAGTTATCGAGCTAGTGGGAAAATTATAAAATCGCATCATTAATAATTCCTATTGTAGTAAAGAAGCGCAGAAGTGTTATTGTGGCGCTACAACTTGCCGTGGATGGTTGGGCGAAGAACCCGACGATGACGACGATGAGGATGAGGAGGAAGAAGATGAAGATGATGAAGAAGAAGAAGAGGAAACAACACAAAAAGAAGACGCAGAAAAGAGAACTGATGAAACAGTCAAACAATTAAGTGATGTTAAAACAGAAACAATAGAAAAACCGGTGAAGAAAGAACGAAAGAAACGGGCACCGAAGAAGAAGAAGGCTCGTAAAGAAATATTCGATGATCTTGATGTAATTTGTTTTTAAATATTTATTTTAATTACTGATAGTAATTTTTTTTTGTAATAATTTCTAGCTCGATGAAGAGATTGAAATGTTGGTGACTACTGGTTTGAAAAATCAACAACACACATTGAAATTGAGTCGTTTAATGGTACGTGCCAAAGAACCAGCACAACGTACAAAATTATTACGGATTTTACGACGTGGTGAATTACCGTGTCGACGATTATTCTTAGATTATCATGGATTACGTTTAATACACGGTTATATGACTGATGTACAAGATTTAACAAAAACTGATAAGAAATACGAATCGTTACGTTTAGAATTATTACAAACATTAGCAACATTACCAATACCAAATAAGACAATGTTACAAGATAGTAAAGTATTAACAACAGTTGAATTATGGTCGAAAGGTGGTGATTTACCATTAGATTCGGATGGTTTATCACCACAACAACAACAACAACAACAACAACAGCAACAACAAGATGATGGCAATCAAGATGATAGCAAAATTAAAATTGAAAAAACTGAAGAGAATCAGAAAGATGATAAAACGATTAGTATTGAAATTAAGACGGATGATGTAGCAGTTAGTTTTGATGAAGTTGAAGAAAGAATGGCGGAAATTTGTCAAGATTCGACAGATTCTTCAACATCAGCACCAGCACCACCACCACCACCAGTAGAACAAAAACAGGAAATCGTCGAAGCTAATAAAGAACCACCAAAACCAGAAGGTCCGAATTATGAAGAAGAAATCGTAGCGCTAGCATTGAAACTATTAGAAGAATGGGCGATATTGAAGGAAGTCTTTAAAATACCGAAAAAAGAACGTATTGAACAGATGAAAGAACATGAACGCGAAGCGAATCGTGGTTATATAGCAGCTGGTGATGATGGTGAGAAGAAAACCGAAAGTCGTTATCGTATTTTAAAACGTTATCGTTCAATTGATAAAATCGATAATCTATCACCACGTAAAACAATTAAATTAGAAGATCGTACAATTTCGAATTTTCCACAATTAGGTAAACATGAACGTCGTAAAATGTTTGCTTTACAAATGGAACAACGTGAAGAGGAACGTCGACGGAAGCAACGTGAAATGTGGCGCCAACATGAACAACAATGTATGCTAATTGGTACGGATCCACGATTAACAGCACCATTCGATCCGAATCGTGGTTATCAATGTATATGGAATCCACAAATTGGTCAATGGCAGAATTATCCAATTTTACATCAACAACAACCTCAACAAACACCGCAACAACAACCGAATGGACAATCGAATTATCCGTATTTACAACAATCTCAACAACAACCACCACCAGTTACACCAATGGTACCTGGTACTACTATGATCAATCCACCAACTTTACCAAGTCTTCCATATCAGGAGGAAGTGAAGAAAATTGAAGATTGTAGTCAAGTGAAATTCTTAGGGCCAATTCCGCCACCTGTTAAACTACCACCGAAATGGAAATGTGCCAAAGATAAGTACGGGCGGCCGTATTATTATCATATTAGGTTAAGGAAGAGTCAATGGGAACCGCCACCATTATCTAAACCTCAAGATCCTGATGAATGTAATCGATTGTTTTTTTGAGTTTTTTTAAGAAAACCAAAATCTAATATAAAATTTTTATTTACAGCAAGTGAATCGACAACTTCGAGCTCCGATACTAGTAGCCTGAGTTCATCATCATCATCATCGACAGATGATTCGGAGAGTGATGATGATGATGATGCGAAATTATTAATGGATGTACGTAGACAAATGGAGAAACAGGCGAAATTATCGTTTGCAAAACCATTACAAATAACAAAAGATGATAGTGATAGTGGTAATGAGAATAAAAATGACGAGAATAATGATAAAGCAAAGAATGATATTGAAGATAAGTTTATAACGATTGATGCACGTTTGAAGGATATTTTCTCTGATGATAAACCTCAACAGTCACAACCACCACAACCACTACAACAACAACAACAACCGCAGCAACAAGGTACAAGTACTAAGAAAAAACGGCCGGGCTTAGTTCATGAGATCATAATTAGCGTAAGTAGCTACAATCTTTTCTCCTATTTCAGTACTAACAAATATTTTTCGTTTCAGCCACGGTCTGAGGAGGACCGTTTACAATTCAGACAAGATTTGAAGCGTTACAAACAGAACAAGGAGAAATTGCGGCGTGAGAAGGAATTATTGTTACAACAACAATCGAGAAAACATGTGAATAAAGAGAAACGTAATAAAGCAACGGTCAAAGCGAAAATGAAAGAAATGAAAGATGCGAATAATGAGCAAGCGAAACGTATTAAAGAAACATTTCGTTCGAATATGGCAACGGTTGTTGTTGGTGTATTGAATGCATATCGTAAGCCCGATTGTAAAGAGGGACGTATTACAAATACCGAAGACTTTAAACATTTAGCAAGAAAAGTAATTTATCTATAAATTATAAATTATTTATTTTCTAATTTTTTTTTTGATTTCCAGTTGACTCATTTTGTAATGTTGAAAGAAATGAAGCATATTGAGAAAATCGAAGATTTAGTTTGCACGGATAATGTGAAAGCAAAAGCCAGAGAATATATTAAGAAATATATGAGTAAATTTGGGGAGAATTATCAGAAACGTAATGACGAACCGGATTTTTGAATGTAAAAACATCTGTGATAGACTTTATTGCGTTTAAGCAAATGTATTTTTTTTAACCGTCGAGGATCTTTTTTCTAATTTTAACTAATTTATAATTTATTTCATGTAGTACAAAAAGGTTTTAATTAATTTTCTGAACGAAAAAAAAATAGAGAAATTTCAATATTTTATATCAATTCGGATTTATTTCCTTACAAACATACAAAAAACAGACAAAAATATCATAAATATACAAAAAAAATCACACTTTAAACGTTACATTTTTACCATTTTTCGTTAAATTATTCAGCAGTGCGGTTTCGAAACTCTGCAACGATTTATTGACTTTGGCAAAAATCAAATTCAAACCGTTCTCATCATCGATGTTCGCTTTCAAATTATTCAACGCTTGATAGATTTGATTGAAATTGCTTAAAATGTCACTTTTGGTTAAACGTTTCGTTTCAGTCCATGTTAAACTGGCAATGAAGTCGGCGATATTTTCGTAGTCGTTTAAACGTCCCACATCTTTCAATAACAAGAACGTTTGTCTATTGTTGTCGATTATTGTTAGGACCGTATCAGTTCGTAAACATTTCAGATTGTTTTTGAAACACCAATCGATAATACGCTCAATATCGCTAGTTTCATCCATATGCTGATCGGTAAGAACGTCTTCTAGTTCTTGTAAGAAATTCGTTTTATATACCGACATATTCAAACTGTTATTATCGATAGTTTTCAAGATGCGTACTTTAGATTCCAATTCTTCACGTCGCTTCTCCGATTCAGCCAATTCTTTCAATTGATTTTGTGTATTTTCAAAGAACCGTTGTCGCCAGTTCTCTTCCGCACCCAACAATTTACTTTCGGCAGTCTGCAGTTTTGTTCGTAACTCTTCTAATTCTTGTCGGGTTCTAGTATCATCGTCCAATTGAACCGATATCGATGTGGGCGATAACGAATTATTAATTGTGAACGAATTCCGTTCATAGTCCTGTTTCAAAGCTTTTAAACGTTCAACTTCTTGCTTCAATTCACGTATCACTCGATCATGCGGACTCTCATTGATACGTGCCCGATTCACAATGGTTCGTGCCTGACACGCGTACCGTAGAGTAGCTAAAGTCTCATCGAGATTCGTATTCGATGGTGTTATCGTTGCCAACATTGATGTTAACGAATTACCGCCTAAACTCTCTTTTAATAGCCACGTCAATACTGAATCTCTATACGGAATGAATTGGTTACGTTTCGTTTCAGCTAATGACGATATAACTTTGCCTAATGTTAATAATGATTTATTGATACAAACACCCTGTCGGATCTTCTCATCAGTGCTTTGGATACCACCACCTAATCGTTCACTACCAGCCAAATCCACCAAACTAACTCGACTACGACGACTACTTTTCTCATCATCAATCAAACATAATTCGATGGTGAAAATACTGTGTGACCGTGATGATTTCTCATTCATACTAGTAGCGGCCGTTGCACGATTCTGATTGCCGATCAACAACCAATTCCGCAATTCCGTGTATGAGTTAACTGGATGTACGGTGAGATCCACCACATACGGTCCCCATTCGGGATGTTCTCGGACTTTCAATGGTACCCGATTCGTTGCTAATAAATCATGGATCTTTTCATTATAAATCTCAAAATAGCATACTTCTACCGTTGCCGAATCCGGTTGAAGTCTATCTATACGTTCGAATAGATGATGACAGAATCTCGGTACAATTCCTGAATATTGTTCGGAATCAATATCAATCGTTTCGGTAGTATTACGGCCCATCATACTGAAACTTTTACCAGAACCTGTTTGGCCGTATGCAAACAAACAAGCATTATAGCCACGGAAGGCGCTATTCAATAACGGGATGCCAATAGTGTAGAAAACATCTTCTTGACTTGCATACAATGGATTTGTTTCGTCACACGACCAAAATATGTGATCATAACAGAAGATATGATCGATGTTTAATGTCGATGTGCCAGCTTGCTTTGATGTGATTATTAATTGATTATCTTTAATACTGACACAATTGGCGGCTGTTGTACAGGCTAATTCTTTTGCATTCATCGGCCGCACTCGTACAGCTACTGTTAAATTACTGATTTGATCGTATTTCTCGCTACTACGTCGTTTCGATTGTGTTGTCGGTGTTCCACTATTCAAACAGTCTGGTGCTTGTACATTGGATTGTAGTTTCTGGCTTGATTTCGGTGTTGTACACGTTTTGAACAGATTCTCGGCATGGAGTGGTGTACGCATTGCACCGATTTTTCTTGGTGTTGCAAAAAGATTCGTCTTTGGTGTGTTTGTGTTCGATGAAGCCATTATTTCGATATTTCTCTTAGACTGATTTTATTTCATTTTATTAAGAAAAAAACAATTTAACGAAAAATCAGCATTGATCACCTGAGAAGTGAACCGGTTTGAAAATCAACGGACTTTTAAATTTTTGACAGATGACATCTTAGTGGAACAGCATCGACAATAGAGGAACGAAAAAAACTCCACGATTTGGGGAGTTTATTTGTGAGTTGACAGTACTTGTTGAAAACAATTGAAACGTTTGTCGCGGTATTTTCGGTAAATACTTTAAAATAGATTAATTGTTGTTACTAATTATTAATTTGCGAATTATTAACGAAATTCTCATAGTATTAATTCGTTTTTATGTTTGTATTGCAAAATATATCAAATATAACTTCGGGAGTGTTAATAATTGTTTGTTTTTTAAATTGCTTGTTATAAAAAAAATAGATAACGTTAAGATCGAAGTGAGCAGTGATTTCTTTACATTATTTAAAGAGTTTAAAGCAACAGATGCCAGTGGAAGGTAAAGATTCTAATTAGTATTATAATAATATAATAATTTAATTGAAAATATGGGTATTGGTTGTTCCTGGTAAAAATACACACAACTGTTTCAAATTTGTAACGCCCCCTCCTTTCGCCGTGTCTTTCTTGTGCATTGGTCATTAAATCAAATTCGTAACTTATTCGAGATTGGGTAGATCTTATTTCTATGTTCGGAAAAGTACATAAAATAGTATATTAAAGAACAAGTGTCAGAAGTCGCCTATTATTGCACGAGTCCAAGTTTAGAAAACGAGCGGCGGAGACGCGAGTTTTCTAAAGGACGAGTGCAATATACGACTTCTGACACGAGTTCTTTATACTATTTTTTCTATTTTGCATGTTTTGTGCCCTTTTTTACAAAAAAATTGCGTGATTTAATATTTAGGGAAATTGGTGGGAGTTGGTGTTACTAAAAAAAACAATTGAACATTCAGCTAGGAAACTTCGATTGTTTTATTTTTCATTCTTAGTCAATTGTTTTTTTCGCCAAATTGCTTTTTAACAATGAGTGAAGAATTTTCATGTAGTCCACCTAAAATAAGGGAAATTGCTGAAAATGCAGGAAGCAATTTACTACCCGATAAATCCAAAGATCAGTACGAAAAACGGTATATTAAGTATCTTGTTTTTATGATTTTTGACAGTTGTCAAAATCAATGAAAATGTTACCAATCTAGTGGAAAAAAAAATTCCTACTATTTTACTTTTCAGCACTAGTTACGAAATGTGCACATTTCGATACAGTAGCGAGTTTAATAATAGCGCTATTATCGACGCAAAATAGAAAAAAAATATTTACTACATAAACTACGTATACGTGTAGTTTTTGATGTAGTAAATGTAGTTTACGTAGATTATGTAGTAAATACTGCCTAATATCAAATTTCTAATATATAATTGAATACAGAGACTTTAGCAGCTCTGAAGCCCGGGGCAACATTTCGCTTGGGATGCAAATGAAATGCAAACAACCATTAACTGCCTTATCTGTTAAATATTTATGTATAAAATGTATTTTTTCAATACTTGCTGTTAAAGTCCTACTTTATCGACCAAAAACTTGATGGTAAAGTAGCACTTTACCCACCTAAATGGAAAAGTGTTTAATTTACCATTGAGTAAACACTTTACCATCGAGCAACTTGATAGTAAATCCATAGCAACCAACAGCAAATAAACATAAACAATTGCTAGGTGTGGGCAATATCTTTAGTGTTACGCAATGGAATTAGATGAAAATTTTTACCCGTTATTGAGAACATTGAAGAAAAGTTTCACTGCAAACTATTTCCTGTTTTTCACTTTTTTTTTCCTTTTGGGAGGGGCCCTACGTGAGAGCCGCACACTGAGGCCATCTGGCCCATTGTGTGCACCTCCATTTACCAGAGCCTTACCACAGCTGTTCCAATCCTCTAATGAAGCTCAGTAGCCTGCCGTGTTCGGCTTTCCGAAATCGTCGCCCCAGGTGTTGCTCTCTGAGGCCAGCCAATGCATGGCACTCGCAGAGTATGTGGAGAGGAGTTTCCTCCTCTTCTAAGCACGCCCTACACATCTCGTCATCACTGATGCCAAGCTTGTGTAGGTGTTGATTCATGGGACAGTGTCCAGTGAGCAGTCCCACAATTGTTCTGAGATCTTTTCTACCAAGTCTCAGCAGAGCTTTACTGCGCCTAGCGTTAGGTCCTTCTATAAAGATCCTAGACTGACGCAGTCCTTTGTGTTCACTCCATTCCTTCAAGTGGGATGAGGAGGTCCATTTCTCCAGTGCCCGTTTCTGACGAGCTTTGGGGATGGGGAGAGCCGGTGTTTGCCCTCTCATTTCCCCGCACATTAGAGTGCCCTGGGACCCAGCATAGCACAACATCTCTGTTGCGCCCAGCCAGTTGTTCTAATAGCATGTGACACTCCCAGACAAGCCCCGATTCGAGTCTCCACGCGTGGAGGGCTCTTAGCGCGGCCTGACTGTCCGTGAAAATGCAGATTCGACGACGAAATACGTCCCTCTGCAGACACTCGTTCACACATAATATCAAGGCATACAATTCAGCCTGGAAAATATTGACATACTTTCCCAAGGGCACAGAGTGCCCCGATTTAAGTCCACCGATCCAACAACCTGTGCCTGCGCCCTCAGACGCGACCGAACCATCCGCATGGCAGACAATCCAGTCACCCTGGGTCATGAGGCTGGTCTCCTCGCTCCAAGATGTTTGTGGAGGTATCATCACAGTGTAATTACGCTGTGTTACTACAACTGGGACCATGCCATCGTCCCTCATACTGAGTATGTGGTCCGCGGCCATTGTCCTTTTGGAAACGGCACAGTCGCCGGTTTCAGTTTTCTTATCTCCCCACAGTTTAACTCGACGAAGTCGAAGATATCCGGCCGCAGCTGCCTCCCTAACCACAAGGTGGAGCGGAGACAGCCCAGCCAGAACCTCCATCGCTGCCGTGGGTGTGGTTCTAAAGGCACCAGTGATCATGAGGCAGGCCAGACGTTGAACTCCGGTCAAAAGGTCTCTCGCCCAGAGTCTTTCCGCCGAGCTCCACCAGATTACAGCCCCATAGGTTAACATTGGTCTTACCACAGATGAGTATATCCAACGTGTTACGTGAGGTGTTAGTCCCCATGACTTCTCGACAGCTCTTCTACACGCCCACAGGGTGTCGATTGCTTTTCGGGTTTTGTACTTGATATGAGTCCTCCAGGTTAGCCGGCTATCCAGATATACACCTAGATATTTGACCTCTGTTTGGACCCTCAGTTTTTCGCCGAAGAGTACAGGAGCAGAGTAGCCATCAGTACTTCTTCTGGTGAATACAACATGTCCAGTCTTTTTGGCATTAACTGACAGTTTGTTGGAGCGGCACCATTCCTCAATGAGCCCTAGAGCCTCTTGTGTAAGCTCGTGAGCCACATGTATGAATTTGCACACTATAAGAGTTGTGACGTCGTCAGCAAACCCCTGCGTGAAGAAGCCAAGTTCATTTAGCCTCCTAATTAGGTCGTCCACTACAAGGTTCCACAGCATCGGAGATAGAACTCCTCCCTGCGGACACCCTTGTGTGGGGTTCATTTTTATTCGACAGGAGCCTAGCTCCGTGCCTATGTTCCTTTCGGATAGCATAGCCCCAACCCACCCAATTAGGGTTGGATTAGCGCCACGCCTCTCCAAAGCAGTGCACATAGAATCAAATGTTGCATTATCAAATGCACCTTCGATGTCTAGAAAAACCCCAATGACGCAGTGTCCACTACTTAGCCCCGCTTCAATTCGTGAAACGATATTGTGTAGTGCCGATTCAGTGGACCGGCCAATTAGGTATGCGTGCTGGTTGAGGTGCAGAGGAAATTTGCTCAACACCTCCTCCCTGATATGGCAGTCGATAAGCTTTTCCATGGTTTTCAAAAGAAACGATGTCAAGCTTATCGGACGAAAACTCTTAGCCTCGGCGTACGTAGGACGTCCGGGCTTAGGAATAAATACTACTCTAACCTCTCTCCATCCACATGGAATGTATCCTAGGGCGAGACAGGCCCTGAATAGATGTAGCAGCGGTTTAAGCAGATGTTCTAGGCCTCTTTGCAGAAGCACCGGAACAACACCGTCAGTTCCCGCCGATTTGTAAGGGGCAAACGTATTTATCGCCCACTTAATCTTCTCCCGGGTTACGACTTGAGATGCAAATCGCCACGCCAAAGGAGAGGCTGTTCTGTCTGGTATTTCTACCGATTCATTCTCCCTCATCTCAATTGAGTTCGGAAAATGCGTCTGCAGAAGGACTCGCAGGGTCTCCTCAGCCGTGACCGTTTTTCACTTACTATTCATGAATAAAACTCAAATGAAACAGAGAATGAAGATATCAAGCTTTAATATATTAATTCTTGTTCTGAACTACAAAGAAAACGATCCGCGTAGTAACTATGTAGTAAATACGTAGTTTTTTATGAATTTTCTACACGTAGTAAATGAAAAAACTACGCGTATTTTATACCGTAAATTACGTCGACATTTACTACTTCCGAACACTGCGTAGCTGCCAAAAATGAATACATGTATTCGATAACATAATGGCCGCTTGTTGCCGACCAGCGAACACAGTAAAAGCCTACGTCGGCGACTTCATCCATTGGGTACTAGACTGTGTCAGAAAAAAAAAATGTTTTTTATGAATAAATACATCTAAAAAGTTTCTTTAATAGATAAAAAAAATCTCCTAAAACTTGAGCTTGATATGTTAAAAATTGAACTGGGCATGGGGGGGTGGTTCCCCTTTCCCATTTAAAATACATTGAAAAAAAACTTTTTTTTTTAATTTTCAATGTAAATCATCGAAATTTTTTTTTCAAATTTCCATTTTCATTATCTTATAGGAAATTAAATTCTCTACAAAGAAGGTTTCTTCCATTTTTTGCTCAGCCTCATAGGAAAAAAGTTACAGAGCAAGTTAAAAACATAAATTTTTGTAATTTTCATTTTTTTCCACTTTTTTAACTTAACTTAACTCTGCTGTTTATTATTTAAAAAATCTTGTTGTCGTCACATGATTTTTTTGCTCATAAAGTTTCTGCTTACCCCACCACGTAACCCGATTGTTTTTGTTGTGTCTTGTTAATCGGAATTGATTCAGAGCCGTACTTATACTTATAATGCATCAATAGTAATATTTTCACTTCAAGTTCAATAAATTGATGGATTCCTTTATTTTTTGGTGACACCAAAATTGGACGCCACTGTACAGGGTGGACCATTTTCGATGGTTTTGCAGGGTATCTCCTATAAGGAGAGCTCGTACAGAATAATGGATAGTACATTCCTGTCCTACTTTTTCCTGATTAGTCAGATGGTGCAATTAGATTTTTGCTATGTTCTTTTGCTTTCGAGTTATGGCCGTTTCTTCACTTTTTGCCTTATATCTCGTAGGCTTTCAAAAAAATTGACGCTTTTTCCACAGTTTATAGTGTAGTTTTTAAAGCTGATTCTATTTAGCTAATTATATTTTCTCTAGCTTTTACCATTTTTGAAATATAACACAAACTTATGTTTTTTTAAATGGAACCTATATTTAATTTATCGCTCATTAAATTGCTTATTTTTTTCTGATTTCAAATATATGTGGTTTGCTATACTTATTTTCAATACACCAAAACTGTATGCCACTTTACACATGCAGTCATTTTCAGTCCGATCCTGTATATAAAGGTTTGAAAACGTTGATGGATCAGTTCGCCCACGTAGGCTTTTGTTGTGTTCGCATTTTGTTGCCGACTCGCTGGTGCATCCAGTAATATCTTAATGGTAAAGTGTCACTTTTCTTCACTAGTGGGGAAAAGTGTCTTTTCTTTTAGTTTCTATTAAAAATGATGTTCAACAAGTTTTTTTGTGGGACAAATCGACGCAATTTTTTTTCTCGATATCACACATTTTTAACAATTCAAAAATACACAGATTAAATTTTGGAATATAAGAAAAAAAAACAAACAAAAAACTGAGAGTTAAAATACCTCTATCTTCAATTAAATTATATATTAATTATTCCCAGTGATTCAATTTAAATTAATTTCGGTTAATTTGAATTTAAATTTCGATTAAAAATAATTGCGTCTACCACAGATCGTCTACTTTAATGAAACCCAACTGATCTCGTCGAACACCAAATTGCAAATGACTCTGGTCTCAACTTTTGCGACGCAAATCGGCCTCGAAGATCTTTCCATGAAGAACCAGAATTTCTGTATATATAGATATAAAAAATATGTATAGGTCCAGAAATAGATGTAAGGTCAAACGTACATCTACATGTGACGATATAAGAAGGACCCCCTCCTTCTTATATCGTCAGATGTACACGTTCATGGGACTTTTATTTCTCTTAGTTAAGGGCTAATGGGAGATACGCAGCTGTCCATATTTAGAAAAAACACACGGTATATACAGGCTGTCTCGTAAAAATGGATTACCTCACGCGCTTGTGTTTTCACACCTAAAAAAAGCTTTTGATTAAATTCTTCGACAACTCGACGGATCGATTTATTATCTTTGCCATAGCACTGAATTAGGTAAATGTGTTGGTTTTTTGACAACATTTTTAACAATTACGGTTAATAAAAATAAATAAATAATGGCAATTACCATGACAACGCAAACTTACTTTTTGGGACTTGGAAAAATTTTCAACTGAAACGAACAATTTTAGATTTTTCTCTGAAACTAAAAGAAGATTTGAAAAGGTTAAAACTGAATTGGCCGTTTCGGGACAAGCAAAAACTTTTATCAAGAATACATTTTTCTTGTAAAACGCAAAATAAAAAAGTTTTTCCTCTTTGGAACTCGATCCGTGGATATACTGTAGACATAATGAATGTTTCGTATGCAATAATATGAGCGAAATCAATAACGATAATAATATGCACTCTAAACTTAATATATATTTATACTATATTTATAATCTTTGTGGAAACACAGCTTCCCAATCAGTAAATGTCACCGCACGCCACTGATATAAAACCAGTGATTGACTGGGATGTTCCAGTAGTTAACCCATTTACCAAAAATGGTAATTAAAAATGTAGTGTATTGTTATTAATAAATTGAATAAGTAAATATATGGGATTGTATATAATTAGATTACCAAGTCAATTTTCAAATTTAATCATACATAGTAGATAAATTATATAGAATTATATACAATTGGATTAAGCCATCTTCTCTATCCAATTTATATATAATTTGTATACAATTCTATATAATCTTTTTTACTCGGGGGAAAAAAAGTGGAAATCGAACAGTTCGTTTTGATCCATTGGTGAATAAAGATTGTAATTTAAATATGAAAACTTTAGCGATAATTCTAACGTTCTGTGTCGGGTTTTCGTTAAATTTACAAATTAAATTTGTGAAATCGGCTAGTTATGAAATTTCCATCGATAGATGGTTGAAAATTGATGATTATAATCAAATCACTTATGCATCGTCCAGTGTGAATTTCACCAATTACAATGGCATTTTTTTAAATCACCATCCGCACACTATTTATAATTTTAATCAATCGAATCGTTTCACTAATGAATTTCAACAAATCAAGTACAAGAGTTATATAATTATCGATCGGAATTTGAACAGCTTGAATAGAACCATTTACAATTTGCTACAAATGGACGATTTAAATGTCCATGGTAAATATTTGTTAATTATTGAAGATTTCTTAAAAGCCCATAATATTGCCGATATTTTCCATTTTTTGTTCAAACAAATGGATGTGTATAATGTTATTCTATTAAATAATAACAAATTTTACACTTGGTATCCTTACAAAGACAATTGTAATCAGAATATTTCGATACATGAAATTCACGGTGTTGATTTATTAAAAAATTTCAATAATAAATTACCAAAGAAATTGAATGGTTGTCCAGTACGTGTAGCATGGCCGAAAGGTGGTAAACTTACAAAGAATCCGTTCAATCGCAGTGATCCTGGATCTTTTGTTATATTAATGAATGAAATTGGTTATCGTTGTAATGCAACAATTGTTTATTTAAAAGAAAATAATATTGATACACAAAAAATGAATATTGAGGAGAAAAGTTATGATAGTGTCGATGATGATATGAAACGTTTAAATATAACTTTATCGATTTATGTTAGGGCAAATACACCACATCGGAATTTACGATATTCACACAATATACGTCATGGTAAGTGAAAACTTTATGTTTTAAGTATGTCAAGAAATGTTTGCTTTGCACTTGTCTTATTGTCCGAGAAATGATGAATCAGCATTTCCTATGTTAAAACATAAATGAATCTGCTTCTGCTTGTGCGCCCTAACCAGACTTGCGACTGCTCGACTTGAGCCGATCGACCTTCAGATGTTATCTTGCAACTATCTGCGTCAGCATTTGTTGTGTCTTTACCCTTATATCTCTTATTCTGTCTCTGTCTAACGTCTATTTGAATTATGATAGCTGTAGATTAGATATTTGCAGATACTTATGGGGTAATCTTATTACCATCAAGACGTCGTGCACCAAAATGGACGGAATTCAAGATCTTCACCAATGATATGATCGTGTCTGTAATAATCAGCCTTCTAGGATGCAGTTTTGGACTAGCATTAATAACAAAGAGATCGTTCCTCTTTTCACTGTTCCGCATCTATCAATTATCTTTTCAGTTGTCATTGAATCTATCGCCAAAAACGTGGAAATTACGCATATACTTTATATTCTTATTGTTTTTCGTTATGGAAATCTCTGCGGCTTATCTAAGTGGCTTAAGTAGTGTTTTTACAAGGCCATCTTTAGAACCGAGAATTAGAACCGTTCAACAATTTCTTGATTCTGATATGGTATTAAAAACATACAAATATCGTATTGATTTGATTAAAAACTTGGATGAGAAAAAGATGGGACGTGTATGGCCCCAATGGAAATTTATTGTTCTTGATGATAATGTGACATTTCCAGTTCACATGAAAGAATTTTTCCATGATCAAACGTATGCCATGACTGGCTATGAACCGATTGAGGAAATAATATCTCCTCATAGTGAGCAATTAGTTCGTTACGTAAGTCAATTTTCAACAACCGTCGCAGTATTCCCTCAAATTATAAAATTTGCATAGTAGCTGCACGTCTAGTAAATGCACAAAAGCCGTCTTGAGTCGCCGCATAGACGATCTTAGGCTGCATTATATTATGCTGTAGCTTTCACTCTTTTATAACCTGTGCGTAGTGAAGACGCAGGAACTGTTCGTAATAAAGGATCCTTAACGGTCTCACAGTATCTATTAATGTTCCACAAAGGATCCTAATATGGTTCCAATAGCGCCTTTCATGTTACCAAAGGCGCCCTTCCTAAGTACAAAACATAATGCAGTTCTGAACAATATGCGAGGGAATATTGCAAATTGGTGTGATTCTTATTGTAAGGAATTTTTTTTTTTGTTTTGTTTTGTTTTGGGTAAAAGACTGGCCGTTCACCAAATTCATTCCTCTTTCGCAAACGTGGCCATTTAAATGATTTAATCGACTATCATCTTTTGAATATCGATGAAAAAGGCTTAATACATTATTTTACGTATTTGGGATTAATTAATTTGGAAAAATTCGCTTTTACGGAGCCTGAATATGTGGTACCATTGATGGTTGACGATCTTTCTGGTGTATTCATTATATGGCTAATTGGTTTAGGAGCAGCTAGTATGGCTTTTGTGCTTGAACACATCTATACAAATAACAAGAGACGATTACGGCAATGGAGACTACGAATTCGACGAAATATTCTAAGAAATCTACGCAATCTAGGAGATCTATTAAAACAATGTTGGAATCCGTAAATCCTTAAGAGAACGCGTGGAAGCGCCGGTAGGTGCCAAAAATGAATACATGCATTCGATAACATAGTGGCCGCTTGTTGCCGACCAGCGAACACAGTAAAAGCCTACGTCGGCGACTTCATCCATTGGGTACAGACTAGACTGTGTCAGAAAAAAAAATTGTTTTTTTTGAGTAAATACATCTAAAATTTTCTTTAATAGATAAAAAAATCTCCTAAAACTTGAACTTGATATCTTAAAAATTGAGCTGGCGCATGGCGAGGTTCCCTTTCCCATTTAAACTACATTGAAATAAAACCTTTTTTTGAAATTTTCAATATAAATCATCGAAAGAATTTTTTTTCAAATTTCCGTTTTCATTATCTTATAGGAAATTAAATTCTCTACAAGGAAGGTTTCTTCCATTTTTTGCTCAGCCTCATAGGAAAAAAGTTACAGAGCAAGTTAAAAACATAAATTTTTGTAATTTTTATTTTTTTCCACTTTTTCAACTTAACTTAACTCTGCTGTTTATTATCTAAATAATGTTGTCGTCACATGATTTTTTTGCTCATAAAGTTTCTGTTTACCCTACCACGTAACACATTGTTTTTGTTGTGTCTTGTTAATCGGAATTGATTCAGAGCCGTACTTATACTTATAATGCATCAATGGTAATATTTTCATGTCAAGTTCAATAAATTGATGGATTCCTTTATTTTTTTGGTGACACCAAAATTGGACGCCACTGTACACATGCAATCATTCATATGGGAATTAAAGGGCCTAAAATACGCTTTGTCTAAAATTTCTGACTTTTCAGTCCGATCCTGTACACAAACTTTTGAAAACGTTGATGAATCAGGTCGCCGACGTAGGCTTTTGTTGTGTTCGCATTTTGTTGCCGATTTGCTGGTGCTTCCAGTAATAGGCGTTCGTTGTGTCTGTACCCAATGACTGTATAAGTACAGTTGTGATCAAAACATTTTGGACTGTGTGTTTTTGACGTTTAAAAATGTTTCATCTGGGCCAAGCATTACTGTTATTATTAACGTTTTAAAAGTCAAAATTAACGACTTTTTGAGTATAAAATATTAAAGGCTGCCCTATACCAACTAACATTTAGATGTCCTTGACGTCCAAAAGTTTTTGATCGCAACTGTATATGGGTCATTCCACCAAATAAAATCATTTTTACGGGGCGACCCTCGCCGATTTTTTTCAAATTTTGTGGAGATATTCTCTACTTTCAAGAAAAGATTCCCTAAAAGTTTGAGCTCTTAATATGCAGCCGTTTCGAAGTTATGAATTTTTGAAATTTTGAAGAAAAAAAATTTTCAACTTTTTCATCAATTTTTTTGAGCTAAAAAAACTTTATTTTTTCTATTTTGCGTCAATAATAGCGCTATTTTTAAACTTGCTACTGTATCGAAATGAGCTCATTTCGACACTTGTAGTAAATTTTTTTCACCTAATACGTTGGTATTGATTTTGACAACTGTCAAAGATCGTGCACAAAATCAACAAAATCCATAGTAATTTTTGATAACATATACAACCACTAATACATCAATCAGAAAAATCAGTAACACCAACTCCTATCAATTTCCATAAATTTCAAATCTCGCACATTTTTTTTTTGTAAAAAGGGCACAAAATAGGCAAAATAGAAAAAATAGTATAAAAAACCCAGTGAACACATCAGTGTAATATAGACGTAAAAATTACGTAACGGTATAACATGCGTTACGTAAAATGTAAGTCACATATGACGCACAATTTCACACTCATTTACGTAACATTTGTTACGTAAAATAATGAATGTCAATGTTACATACATGTTACATTGGTGACATATCAGTGATATCAACTCACCATCATTTTGATGTAACATTAATATCACAAATGACAAGTATTTCAACGTCTAGTTTATGTCATTATGACCAATTGTGATCTCTCAATCACGCTATGGTTGATGTAATTATTATGATGGATAAATTATTTAAGGGTTATATGATAGCGTGTTTTGGATGATAAAACTAGTGCAGCACTGGTACAATCAGTGGCGGCTTTAGGAGGGGGGGGGGCTGGTTGGGCGACTGCCCAGGGCACCAGGCACAAGAGGGGCGGCATTTAAAATATAACGGTTGTTTTTGGAAACTTGGGGGACACCAGAAAAAATTTAAAAAAAAAATAAATATGATGAAATATGCATAGGAAATAGACAATACAATGTTTAAAAGCATATACAGCACTAGCGGCTCTCCTGGGCACATAGGAGAAACGTTCGCCCCTCCCATCTGTAGCACTTGCATATGAGTTAGAAGGAGATAAAGAGAATGTAGGTGGTGAAAGAATTAAAAATACACCACCCACCCTTAGACACTTGACCAAACAGAACACTTTCGATTGTAACAAAAACTCCACAAATATCCCATATTTTAGAAATTGTCAACAACGACATGTTAGAGATTCGGTATCTTTGTCACACAGTATCAGAATTTCTGAAATTACATCCCTGATCAAACGCATCAGACAAAGAAGGGACTATTCACAAGATGCCATTATTCGTAAAGTTGTAAGTATTTTCTTTGAAATAGAAAAAGGGGAATAGTTTACAAATTTGGTTTTATGATAGGGTCAACAACAGTTATAGAAGAATTTAGAATCCTTACTTTATTTTTAAAGAATAAATACAAAGATGTATTTTTTCAATAAAAGTATTGTATATTTATTGTTCATTTTTTTTACCCCATCTGCACTCTGCTTTTTTTCACCACCTACATTCTCTTTATCTCCTTCTAACTCATATGCAAGTGCTACAGATGGGAGGGGCGAACGTTTCTCCTATGTGCCCAGGAGAGCCGCCAGTGCTGTATAGATCGTCGTTACCGCCACCGTCGAGCTGCCTTCGCCGCCACCAAAAAGATTGTCACGGCACTGGTCTCGCTGTCAACATGTAACGTCTAAACCAGCCCCCTATCACTCCATGTTTCAAAAAATGGTTCGATGTCGGGACACCAGACAGGTAGCGCTAGTAGTCCTTTGCACCGATCACCTTTACGGGAGCGTTGAATTAAATTTTATTAAATTTTACTTATTAAGAACAGTTTAATTATAACATTATAATTATTAATTTTTTATTAACAATAATAATAAAATAATAATCACCAATCAAAATCAATAATTTCTATGCGATATAATAATAATAACTAGTAAACTGCGGTCATCACACACGGTGCAAAGGACCACCAGCGCCCTCTAGAAGAACTAAAATCACGGGACATATTCGTTCACTTTTTGTGTTGTTTCGTCCTATGGAGTTATAGGGGGGTGGTCTAAACCGTACACCAGGAGGAGCTTTATAAAGTCAGTGAACTATACAAGTATCTGGAACGGCCCCGCAATGTATAGAAAGAAAGGCAAAGCTAAATCTTATGCAACCCGCCATTGTGTAGTTCTCTCCTCTCTTTCTACGCCACTAAATACCCTAACTTCTATCTCGTTTTTAATTAATAAATTCGAATTTAATCAGATTTACGACGCTTATTATGAAGTAAAATAACTCGGTATTTCCTACTATAAAAAGCAAAAAAAAATAGTACAAATAGTTGTGAAAATGTTCATAAATCTCTTTATTAAAACTGAAAAAAGTATCATTCTTTGCCGTGCGAAATCTCCAACAGTTGTTTTATATTCAATTAACGAAATTAATTGAAATGTAAAAAACATTAAACAACAATAAGAAAAATAATAAAATAATAAATAATACCTAATATAAACAATTTTGGTAGTTTTCTAAATTCATTCCAGCCATACCAATTAAAATAAAAATTCACAAGTATGGTATAACTCTGACCAGATAATAGAATCAATAATAACAAATAATAAAGAATGAAAAATTATCGACGTGTAATCAAATTTCTGGCAATTGTCAACAATTAGGTATTAAATAATATTAATTTTGTCATTTGCTGTCCTACAGAAGCTTTACGGCCATGCAATTGTAAATTTATCAATTTTGTCTGATGGTGCATACGACATTTTATAAACATACTTACATATAATTCTTCTACTAAAATTCTTCTTTGGTAGCATATGTCTAATTATTAAAATTGGATTTTAACATGTCTTTAACTTTAAGAATGCGAAATTTACTTTCAATGAAGTGCGCAATTTTATACGCAATGTTAGAGGCGTACAATTATCCACCACGATTAATGGCATTTGTAAAATTTTTTTCTTAGCAAAAACTACTTTTATTTTTTACTAATATCTGATACATTTTGTACATATACAGCACTGGCGGCTCTCCTGGGCACATAGGAGAAACGTTCGCCCCTCCCATCTGTAGCACTTGCATATGAGTTAGAAGGAGATAAAGAGAATGTAGGTGGTGAAAAAAAGCAGAGTGCAGATGGGGTAAAAAAAATGAACAATAAATATACAATACTTTTATTGAAAAAATACATCTTTGTATTTATTCTTTAACAATAAAGTAAGGATTCTAAATTCTTCTATAACTGTTGTTGACCCTATCATAAAACCAAATTTGTAAACTATTCCCGTTTTTCTATTTCAAAGAAAATACTTACAATTTTACGAATAATGGCATCTTGTGAATAGGTCCTTCTTTGTCTGATGCGTTTGATCGGGGATGTAATTTGAGAAATTCTGATACTGTGTGACAAAGATACCGAATCTCTAACATGTCGTTGTTGACAATTTCTAAAATATGGGATATTTGTCGAGTTTTTGTTACAATCGTCATGTTTGGTCAAGGGTCTAAGGGTGGGTGGTTGCATTTTGAATTCTTTCACCACCTACATTCTCTTTATCTCCTTCTAACTCATATGCAAGTGCTACAGATGGGAGGGGCGAACGTTTCTCCTATGTGCCCAGGAGAGCCGCCAGTGCTGTATATTCTAATGTAATTAATAATTATTATACTGAATTTTCCCTTATATTATGAAGAAAGTTCAATTTTATTACGTAGTTACATAAACTTATTGTATACTGCTTTATTGTTGCTGTAAAAATTGAAAATACATTACTTGAATCTGGATTAAAATGAATTGAAAGCATTGCATTCAATTAAAAACTGAAAAATAAGCGTCCGTTATTCCGTAGAATATGAATGACCATAAAAAGTGAAAATCCTGATTCTTCTAATGATTGATTTATAGAATAAAGTAAAATTAAAATCTTCTACAATTATCACTGAATGTAAATTGAACTCAATTTAGTGTTATAGTAAATTCTTTTTAGTTGAAAGATTGAAAATGGTATTTTTGCGAACTTTTCTTCCATATGAACTAGTGAGTTAGAACGGGTTGGGATTACTACAGTATCTAGCTTTCCTTGTTGCTTGCCCCTGCCTCGCAGCATCCTATTGAAAACTTATGTGCGGGGCCGTTCCAGATACTTGTATAGAGTTCACTGTATAAAGTAATCAACGTTGCCACATGTATATAAAATTCATCTGATTATTTAATTGTAATTAATAATGGTAATGAAATAAAAATTCATTAGAAGAATTTATAAAATAAAGAAATTGTAAAATTTTCATGTTTTTTTATTTATCAATAGTAGAAAAGTAACATTGTAACTAAAAGACGAATTTCCATCTATTAATTACCTTATCAAATTTAAATATGAAATAAATATATTCCTTATTAATAAAAATAAACAAATCATCAATTACTTTAATTTCATAAAACCTATTGTTCAATTATGATTTTACGATAGCTTGTTTAGATTGTCCAATAAACTCGACGGTGAGCAGCGGAACGGGGTTGGCGGCGATCACCACCGCCATCGCCATCCTCATTCATTGTTCACTATAGGAAAAATTAATTGTAAATTAGGCAACACGTGAATTATAAACTAAATAGCCCATAATTTCCAGGAAATTTCCCAAAAATCGGACTTTAACAATCCGATACAATATTAATATGTATGTGTTGTATTGGCAATTCTTGTTTATGGGGGGCGGCTATTGTAGACGCTGGAAAACGCTGAAAATTTGCATATACTGTCAGTAGGGTACCAGCAACATGTGTGGAAAATTTCAAAGTGCTAAGTCAAGTGGGAGGGGCAGTACAGTGTCGGTGGCGGCGCTCGCGACCATCGCCGTCCTCATATATTGTTCACTATAGGAAAAATTAATTGTAAATTGTGCAACGCGTGAAGTATAAACTAAATGGCCCATAATTTCCAGGAAATTTCCCAAAAATCGGACTTTAACAATCCGATACAATATTAATATGTATCTATGTGTTGCATTGGCGCGGTAACTGGTTCAGAATAGAAAACCAGAGTATGAGGGGAAGATGAATATCAAATAAAAATTATGTTTTATTGAAATATTATTAAATTTAATTTGAAACGATTTTAGTAAATTTACAATATATTGTTGTTATTTTATTGGGTCTTCTTGTTGATCCCAAAGTGCTGTTGTTGGTACAAAGGCTGTTGTGGTTGTTGTTTCTGGTACGGTTGGTGTTGCTGCTGCTGCTGCTGTTGTTTGTTTTGAAAATTAATGCTAGAGATCATTTTCTGACCTGGACGTGCGATGTGCGGGAGCAGGGAGTCTGTAGGTTGTGGCATTATGCGACCAACGATAACTGTTTAGGTGGGGCGTGAGAGAGAGACAATAGTCGTAAATCTTATGCCATAGGCGTCCCGCTAGTGGCAAAAACAAAATACAGTTTATCAATAATGTGCATTTATTCTACGCCACTGCAGGTCTCCATAAACCTGACGCCGCCTTATAGACAGTTGACCTTCCGTGATAGGTGAGCGCCAACATGTTTATAAAACATTTGTATGTAGAATTTGTAAATAGACACACCACTATTTGTTGATTACGGCGTGAACGATCTCTAACAAAACATTATGTTATTATTATTGTTACTTCTTGTGGATTGTCATAAAGCTCTACGTTAGTCAAGTCAATTTGAATTAGAATGTGTAAACACATAACAAACTAACTTGTCCAGCAAGAACCACGAGAAGGTCGTAGAGCCATTTCTTGCCAGGAGAAGGATTAAGGTTTAGGCCAAGTTAGTGTGAGATAGACGTTAGTTGAAAATAAAAAATATGTACACCTATGGATCGCACTCATGACATTGACATTGTTCAATGTCGTCGACCATAGGTTCCAGTCCGCATCCTGGATACGCTCTGGCAATATCTTGTAGAAATCTCAGGAACTGTTGTTTAAGTGTGAGACCTCGTAAGATATTATGTCGGTACATCCACTCTCCGATATACAGATAAGCAGCGTCTCGACTCTTACATTCTCGAGTGTATGTTTTTAATGTTCTCCAAGTGCGCTCAATATGTTGAGTATGGTAGCGGACAGGTTCGAAAGGCCCTGGAGGAATACCTTCATGCAAATTGTCTAGACATTCTGCATTGAACCGTCCAATTGGCACCCATATAGGGTCACCTGTCCTCGGAGGATTTCTGAAATTCCGGCTATGGTTAACTCTACCATGCCCAGAAAACATTACCTCACATCCGTATTAGCTCATCCACATGTCCGAGCAAATGAAGGTGTCGGGATGAATATGCGTTTGCATAATTGGCCACAAAGTATCTTGAGTTCTATTTGGTACTTTAACAGCGAAAGCTTTACGGGTAGTGCGACTAATACCTCCAAACACCCATAGTGGTGGCAGGAGTCGACGTTGATGGGCTTTTCTACGGAAAATATTACATTCATCTACTTCGACAATATCATCTTCACCACCTAGTGGTACGAAGTCGTGCCATGCTATTTTGTAACAAACTTCCCTTAGGCATTTATTGTATGCTACAATAGTGTCCGTTGAGAAGCCTGTTTCTTCATGTACTACTTGTACAGTTGTTCTCCTTAAAAATAACATAATAAAAACTAATATTTTATGGGCACCTAGGCGTCTCAAGTTCTTCTTTTCAAAAAATGTATTGGTTAGCGGATGAACTTATGTTTTTTGTTCAATATACAAGCAAATCTGAATCCAAAACTTCTTGCTTGGTCAATATCCAGCCTTAAATCTGTATGGCAATAGGGACACAAAAAAACCAGCTGCATCTGGTAATGGAACAACAATTGTATTCCTTGATGGTGTGCTGCAGCTCGCTCCTCGCGCGTATAGCAAGGACCTAAGTAGGCGACTAGATCGCACAAACCTAGCATTGGACGGTGTAAAAATTCTTCGACTTCTGTAAAAAATAATTCAAAAAAATATACAACTCAAGTGGTAAAACAATTAGAACACAACTTACGCATTTTAAAGAAACTGCAATGAGAGATGGACTACTAGAACTTATGAGAAATGTTCGCACTCTCTATTTTAAAGAAATCTAAAATTATAGAATTGGTATTAGTGTCAAAAATCTAGTAAACCAACGATAAATGTATTCAAACATCACATACAATACACATACATATGGGTCATTCCACCAAATAAAATCATTTTTACGGGGCGACCCCCGCCGATTTTTTTCAAATTTTGTGGAGGTGTTCTCTACTTTGACAAAGAAATTCCCTGAAAGTTTGAGTTCTTAATATGGGGCCGTTCCGAAGTTATGAATTTTTGAAGTTTTGAAGAAACAAAAATTTCAACTTCTTCATCAATTTTTTTGAGGTAAAAAACCTTCTTTTCAGAATTGGTAAAATGTAGCTTTTTGTAGGAAAAATTCTGAACTTTTTAATGGAAATATTTATTTTTTCATACATGCAACGGAAGACCTTTTAAAATCCAATCAAAGTGAAAAAAGCAATTTTTTACCAAGTGCGGCGCGTGATACATCAAATTTGATATTTTTTTCTGAAAGCTGAGAGTTTTTCCCACAAAATATGTGATTTTCGCGATGTGCATATTTTTTGTTCTTTTACAATTAAATAAAATGTAAAATCTTGACAATAAAAATGCATATTTTTTACGATCGTTTGTAATCGGTTATTTTACGTGCATGTTTGGAGCTGTCGAATATACCCGATTGCAGTATTTTTCGCGGTTGCTATAGTAACCGCGCCAATATCTGAAAAAAGTTTAAAAATATACGTTTATCTTCAAAACGTCACAAAAGTGGCAGTTTTTGTGCCTCAAAAGTGTCTTTGTGTGCTTCAGCTGACATGTCTGCCTCACTAACGTTCGGCAGACAACAGTCAGCTTCAGCACACAAAGTTCCACTTTTGCGCCTAATAACATAATCTACTATTTTTAATAGTGAGTTCTCGTGAGAAAACTAGTGCTGCACTGGTGCAATTAGAGATGTGCGAGAAATGTCAATATTTATATAGTATTCATATGGAACTAGTGCAGGACTGGTGCACTAGTCGTGTTCTTTTGGTAAATCAGTGCAATTTTTTTGCCCTCAGTACGCACTCAGTGCACATATTTCGACACGAGCTCTAACAGCTCGTGCTGGAATGAGTGCAAAACAAAAGAAAATTGCAATCAACATGGACGGCATACATGCTGATGCAATTATTATTATCGTCTTTTTTATCATCGTCAAGTGATTCTGATGATAAAAAAGAAGTGATGCGTGCCACTGCAAGACCTAAGCACCCAAAAATAGAAAAAAAAAATTTCAAATGTCGTTTACAGGTTTACATATAGTGAGGTTAGCCTTTCTCCTATACCAATGATGTAAACATTTATTGCAAGGTCTTTGTCCTATATACAGACGGTCCCGGCCCAACTCTTTCAATTACTGGAATAATCGAATGCAACCTTCAAAAACGTAATTTGAGATAAAAAAAAATACCAGGGTACCTACATTGTAAACTTTTAACATTTATAATAAAGAAGACGAAAAAACAACAGCAGATTGCGGTTAGACGACGGTATTTACCTACAAAAAATTGTTATCTAATCCACTGATTTGATCAAAAACTAAAAAGGAAAGGTTGTTCAGAGACTATCGTTTGAAGCACAGTATTTTATGATAAAAGACGATACAAATAGCATTAAAATTTCCTGTCTATCAATGTAATGCATTGATTTCAATACTGGAATTTTGTGTGTTGCTCTAATGAACTTTTTTCCTGAGAATTTAAAAATTCGCCACTCTGATAAAGCACTAGGAGAAAAATCAACATTTCCGGACTTAAAAGATAATAACTATAGGGGAAAATTTTCGAATTATTTGATAAGTTGACGAATTATTCGAATATTTTCGAATTATTCGAAGATATTCGAATTATTCGCACGCCCCTAATAATAACGTAACTGCCTAAAACGGTTGGCTATGTCAAGTTATCGTTATTTCAAAAACATCCATATTGATAACACATCTCTAATTGCACCAGTGCAGCACTAGTTCTCTCACGAGAATTCACTATAATTGTCGAAATTTTACATTTTATTTAATTGTAAGAAAACAAAAAATATGCACATCGCGAAAATCACATATTTTGTGGAAAAAACTCTCAGCTTTCAGAAAAACCGGTCAAATTTGATGTACCAAGCGCCGCACTGTGAAAAAAATCGCTTTTTTCACTTTGATTGAATTTTAAAGGGTCTTCCGTTGCATGTATGAGAAAATGAATATTCCCATTAAAAAGCTGAGAATTTTTCCTACAAAAAGTTACATTTTACCAATTTTGAAAAAAAGGTTTTTTGCCTCAAAAAAATTGATGAAAAATTTGAAATTTTTGTTTCTTCAAAATTTCAAAAATTCATAACTTCGAAACGGCCGCATATTAAGAACTCAAACTTTCAGGGAATTTTTTTGTCAAAGTAGAGAACACCTCCACAAAATTTGAAAAAAATCGGCGGGGGTCGCCCCGTAAAAATGATTTTATTTGGTGGAATGACCCATATATATCACACACACATTACCGCCTCTGGTAATTTTTATAAAAAGGACAAATACCGAGAAAACAATTACGATTTTCTTTAAGCAAAAGACAACGGGAATATCAACCAATTTTGATTAAAAATTTATCAACGTGATACTTTGATTATTAAAACTGACCAACCCCCTATTTCATCTACCAATGGAGTCGAGAGCAGTTCTCACGGTGGTTTTTCATTGGACGTCGATGGATTGTTAGCGGACAAGGAACCCTTCCACTCAAAAATAAAAGGGGTCATTTCTAATTTTTCAGCCTCTCTCCAAATTTTTGTTTTGATGTGTAATACATATACCTATACCTGTCGAAATAAATAAATATATAGGTATAATATATATTTTAATAATAAATTGTATGTATAACTTTATTTGTATCTTCATTACTTAATTATTGGTATTTCAAGGGTCGCAATCATAATTTTTTGTTGCAGATGGAGTCCCGTTCAAATGTATCGATTTGTATTGCTTTTTCTGGTTTCCCAGAGGAGGCAATAAAGCCCAACCAATTTGAACGGGTCAAAGAACATATTATGAGGCATTTAATAAATTTTCATCATCTGCTGAAAATTAGAAAGGCTTACATCAGGGGGGCGCCTTGCTAATTGTTTGTGAAGATACACAAACAGTTAACGTTTTTTTGGAAAATATTAGCAAGTGCGCCTTGTTGATGACTTCGCATACAAGCTGCTGCCGCCGAAATTATCATACAAATTTTCCCAAATAAATGTATCCCTTCTTGGGAAACATAAAAAGGTACGCGATTTTCCAAGCCTTTAATATATCAACTAACATTTAGAAAAACTTGGGTTTCAGCGCCATCAACATCCACAGCAGCAGCCACTACAACAACCACAACCACAACAACAACTACAACAACAAGAACTACTACTACTACTACTACTACTACTACTACTACTACTACTACTACTACAACCACCACCACAAACTACTACAACAACAACAAAACCAACAACAACAACAGCAGCAGCAGCAGCAGCAGCAACAACAGCAGCAGCAGCAAATTTTCAATATTATCATGAGTCAAGTGCTGGCTCAACAACAAATACTTATAGAACAAAATAAGGAATTATTAAAGCAACAGCAATTCATTCTAGAAATTTTAAACAAAATCGTTTCAAATTAAATTTAATAATATTTCAATAAAACATAATTTTTATTTGATATTCATCTTCCCCTCATACTCTGGTTTTCTATTCTGAACCAGTTACCGCGCCAATGCAACACATAGATACATATTAATATTGTATTGGATTGTTAAAGTCCGATTTTTGGGAAATTTCCTGGAAATTATGGGCCATTTAGTTTATACTTCACGCGTTACCCAATTTACAATTAATTTTTCCTATAGTGAACAATATATGAGGACGGCGATGGTCGCGAGCACGGCCACCGACACTGTACTGCCCCTCCCACTTGACTTAGTACTTTGAAATTTTCCACTTAAAGTAATTGATGATTGGTTTATTTTTATTAATACCCTGGTAGAAATTGCCCGACTATTCCCGATTTTCGACCAACGCCCGATCGGGGAATGAAAACAGGGCCCGATTTCGTGAACCCTATAAGGTGCCAGAGCGGGGCCAATTCTATTAACCTGATTGACTAGAATCCAGTTAGGTGACTAATCGGGGTTGATTATTAGGCCCATATTACAGGAGCACAGTCGGGAGCCTAGGGAGTTTAAATGCAATTAGCCCGGCGATCATGCACCTGACCGGGTAACTGGCCGGGCAGAATTCTGTTAGCCCGATCTCTTATGCCCTGTCGGAAGCCTGACGAGGTCGAAGCCATGAATTCTGAAAAACATTTACCCGATCAGGCAACTAACTGAGCAAAATATGATAAACATAATCATATAAGCCTGATCGGGTATCTGTAGAGGCTAAACATAAGTATCCCGACAATGTTTTACCCGATCGGGCAACTTACCGGGCAGAAAGTCGAAAACCCGAGTATGTAAACCTGATCGGGTATCTCGACAAGTTTCCGTTAGATGGCAGGCCGGATATAGTTCGCGAACACTTGACTAACATAAGTTCGATATAGACCCGACCTTTTTTTTTTAAATGAGGGGACGTAGCGAGCGCCAGGGGGGCTCGCTACGTCCCCCTGCCTAACTTTTAACCGCTCGTCAGGTAGCGCAGCTATCGCAAATTATCCTGGACATAAACTAATTCGTCTATTATCCGGTCAAGAGATGTCGTTTACGCAAATTGTCTATGCTCTGTTTTGGATGCCTTGACAACAAATATAAAAAATAGTTATTTATCAAAGTCGTTGTAATCAGTATTTTTGGTCTTTATATTTTCTTGTTAATTGTTTATCTAGTTCATTAAAAATTGTTAATTGAAAACCTAGAGTTTTTAAGAGTTTATTAAGTAAGTTGAGTTTTAAATTAAGTTATAATGCAACTTATAAATTTGTTTTAATTTTTAAGGGAAGTATGATTTGCAATTCGGATAATCCTCCATTTGAACGTTTTCCAAAATTTTATTAGTTTGTGGCACATTTTCAATGGTTTTGCAGGTTATCTCCTATAAGGAATGCTCCTTCATACAAAAGAACAGATGGCACATTCCTGGTTGAGTGTTTCTAATTCGAAATGTACACAAAAATGTTAGAGCTATTTTGAAAAATTCGATTTCTAAGGAAAAAATTCAAAGTTGGAACATTAAATTAATGAAGGTACACCATGTCATGGGGTCAAACTTATTTTATACTTGAAACAACTTCGATTGTGAATTTTATTTGTCAACAGTACGAGTTCTATGCTGTATTTTATTGGAGAAAAGAATTCAGTAATGCAATTTCTATTTATTTGAATACAGATACTGTTGACAAATAATTTTTAAATTTCATATTTGTATTATGTATATCTTGCTTTCTTTTTTAATAAATCGAATTCAACGTTTTTTGCTCTTTTCTTTTAACATCAAAATAAATTATAAAAAAAACATTGAAAATATATTTTATCTTCAAACGTCACAAAAGTGACAGTTTTTGTGCCTCAAATGACAAGGTAAAAATAGCATTTTGTGTGCCTAGGCGCTTTTTTCTTTTTTTATAAGCTTAGGCAGACAAAATGACCAACAATAATTTTCAACAATGTACACATAATTTATTACAAACTAATATTACAAATTATTACTTGTTAACGTTAATGTGAAACACACAGTTAGTAATACTAGCATTTTGGAGCAATCCCCTAGCGCCAACAATATCTATCGTACAAAAACCTGTCAAATTCTTCTTTTGATATGATTTTGGCTTTTTTTGGCTTGTAATTTTTTTTTTGTTTTTTCAAAAACAAGCGCAGCTTGCAGTATTTTGAGATATCGACGTCTTTCTTTAAATTTGAATATTGCGACCAGAGAGAAGAACTTTTCAAGGTTCGAGATAATTCCAAAAAGTAAGCTAATAAGACGTTTTCCGAATACACTTCCACATTTTTCGCGGAACACCACTTTAAAAGAATTTTTCGTAGGCCGCTTCATAGACACTTGCCGATTTAGACGGTAGTAATTTTTTGATAGACTCGCTCGCAGCTTCAACGACTTCAGAAGGAGTAGAAGGTCGATCGGAACTCGACATCGTACAGTTTTATTTTTTTTTTTTCGTTGATTGAACTTTGTTTTTTGCATCGCCATGGAAGCAGTACTGCCAAGGTATTATGATCAGTTAAAATTTTAATTTTTAAAAACTTTTCAAGATAAAAAAATGTTAAATTAAGACGTTTGAAGATAAACTAGTATATGTCATTCGGCGCAAAAGTGTCTTTGTGTGCTTCAGCTGACATGTCTGCCTCACTAACGTTCGGCAGACAACAGTCAGCTTCAGCACACAAAGTTCCACTTTTGCGCCTAATAACATAATCTACTATTAAATTTACCGCCTTTTTGCATAGGGGGCGCAAACCTTTCATATATGACGTACAGAGTTCTGTAATCGTAACCTTCTCTAGCGCCATCCCACCACCGGTTAAAACAAAATGGCGGAAAATTTATCATGGAGTGTCCGATCTATACTTATCTATGGCGAGCGCCTTTTGGGCATAACTCAACAAGTGGATATAGACCCGGCCTGCCGGACCATCATCGTGCTTCGACATTATCAGAAGGCATGACCGCCGAGTACTGCCAGCACCAAAGCCTGAAGTGAACCTTCAGCACGTCTTCGTCGACAGATGAGCCATCTATTATAAAAACTGTTCCTGCTAGAACTAAAATTATAGTGGTCATCAATTTGTATTTTATACTGTTGTAAATAAATTGTCGTCTTCTGGAAACCAAGACGTTATTATTTATATTAATGCGAATAATAATAGTAACAATGTTGTCCAAAGTCGGACTAAATTTACATTCCAATAGGTTTTCCTTTGTTCTACCAAGTTGTCCCCCGACTATTTACCCTACCAGAAATTTCAACCAGGGCCTTCTCAAACAGCGTTACATTCTGATCAGTCTAACAGTCGGAGTGATTTCAGAAAACCCGGTCAGGTTTTCAGATTTGTTTCCCGATCATGCAACTAAACCAACGCCCGATCGGGCAACCAAATTGCTCCCCGATTATTTACCCTACCAGAAATTTCAGCCAGGGCCTTCTCAAAAAGCGTTACATTCTGATCGGGCAAACAGTCGGGGCGAATTCTCGGGCCCTAATATCAAACGGGGCAAATTCCAGGGTAAGGAATATATTTATTTCATATTTAAATTTGATAAGGTAATTAATAGATGGAAATTCGTCTTTTAGTTACAATGTTACTTTTCTACTATTGATAAATAAAAAAACATGAAAATTTTACAATTTCTTTATTTTATAAATTCTTCTAATGAATTTTTATTTCATTACCATTATTAATTACAATTAAATAATCAGATGAATTTAATATACATGTGGCAACGTTGAAAACTTTATAACGCGCCTCCTGGTGTACGAGAATGCGTCCTCGGTTTAGACTTTGGGGGATGCTGGTATTGAGGTGTAGTCAATAACATCCACCATACACTTGAAGCTATTTTATTCGACGGAATTATATACAGTCAATTATTATTCTAAGAACTCTCTGTGTTAAGCCGCAAAGTTGTTGTCGTTGTGATTGCTCGGAGAACAATGTCCAAGTTTTTTTTTTTTGTATGAGAGGAAACCTTTTAAAGGCACCTGGAGTCTCCAGACTACCAGGTAGTGTCGGAGTCTCCACATAACGTGGCATACCGACTAAAACCTCTCATAGTTCCAGGGTGCGAGTCAGTGACCCATATTTCCCTTATCGGAACTGCGCGACTTCATTGGAGGCGTGAAGCCGCGAGGACGATGTCGTCTACCTGCGAACAAAGTTCAGCATTAATCGCGTGAAATGGGATGGTTAGCAGTACTTAATGCCTGACTGATCTAGTTTGAAAATTAGACCATTGTGCCAGACAGAATCGAACGCCTTGGATACGTCTAGAAAGACGGCGCCAGTGACATACTTCCAGTCAAGACTGATGGAAGCATACTCCGTGACGCGGAGTATTTGAAGAATAGTGGAGTGTTGGGACCTAAAACCGAACTGTTCTTCGGGTATAATCTGCTTTTCAGTGACGATTTCACTGAAACGCGTGTATATAAGCCTTTCCGCTAGTTTGCCGACACTGGACAAGAGGCTTATTGGCCGGTAGTTCTGAGGGAACTTCCGGTCCTTTCCTGGCTTTGGGAAGAAGACCACATTGGCGACTTTCCATCGCGAAGGGGTTTAAATGTACTAGTCTCAAATACTGTGTTTTTTAATCAGTCGATTTTTAGTTGACTTAAACGCGTATTGGCCAAATACGTGGCGTATTTGTTAAGAAAACTTTATTTTTATCAGTGTAAATGCAAAATAAGTATACCAAATTTTATACTTGAAACTACCTAGCAGAATTGGAGGATTACATAAACGTATGTTATTGTAGGAGACACTAGTAAAAATACAAACAAATGTTGTCTAAAGTAAATAATGTTTTACATTTTTTCAATCACTTTTTGCAATTTCAGTTAGTCATTTTTTTTTAACAACCGTAGTAAAATTGGACTAAAAGTATGTATCAAAACTTTACACTTGAAATTACAATTGAAAATTGTAAAAACAGATCGCGGTCATGACTAGATTGAAATATTGTAAAAATGCAAACAGAATTTTCAAAAGAAAGTAATGATTTGTAAATTTCCAATCATTTCTTGTAATTGTAATTGCAAGTTTTGATTAGTAATTTTACTGACAATTGTGGTAAAATTAAATTCCGAATATGTATAGAAATTTTACAAAACTTTAGACTTAATCCTACAACGTAGGATTGTAAAATTACAATAAGTATCTGACGAATACAAAAAAAATTGTAAAATTGCAACCTGCTTAGTACTCTAGCTATTACAACATGTAATATTACAACAAATGCGTGTTAAAATTCCAATACAATACAAGAGTTTGTAATTTTACTATGCAATTGCTTACTAAACACATAGTAAATTTACAAAAATTTTTGACAGTGTACTTTTATGGTCAGTTTCTTGCATGTCTTGAATATTATATTAACTTAGCATTAAAATATTTTCTTTAGCTTGTTGTATTTTTTACTCATCAGCATTAATAATAAAGGCGGACGTTATCATTACGCCCGCTTATTATGCCCTAGGTTGAAATGACGGTTGTTATATATCGCGTATCCAAGATATAAACAAACAATTATATAGAAGTGAAAAATAAATATATACCTAAACAAATAATTAGACACAAAATGGCGACTAAAAACCTAAATTACAGAAGCGTTCATGGCGGAAATATCTCGAGATGCGGATTATCGCTACCAGGATCGTTTGAAGCATAAAGAACACATGACAACGCTACTTCCTATCTGAACCGTGCCTTAACTTATAATCGGCTAAATTGCTACGATAAAGCAATAAACGATGCGAATTGGGCGTTAAAACTCAACGACAACTCACTGAAAGCTTGGCTATTACTGGGCCAAGCACAGTATAATTCTGGTGATTTTGCCGAGTTCGATCGGGCTATTTTGGAGGCTAAAAGAAGGCATCCGGATAATTTGGAGATTATCGAAGGTTGCTTAATAATTATTATATTAATAATCAAAACAATAACAGTAGATTTATTAACAGATTTTGTCAAAACACTCCAATCAGACCGTCGAATCTGACGATATCAACATGGCGGCGATACAAGCAGTCATAAAACAAACGAAAGCGCCACCTAAAAAGGCGCGAAATACTAAACTTGTTATCGTTTCACGTTTGTTTGGCACTAGAGCACCTAATGTTGAGATCATAATACCAATACTGCCCGGATTTGAGAAGCCACAAATCGAATATGTGGCAATTACTTTACTTTTAGGCTATAGTAAATAAAATTTGACATTAGTACAAAAAGTGAGGTTATATACAATCAATTAACTTACTGTGAGCCTCATTGTTGACATCCGTTGAAATGCTGCAAATTCATTTACCATTGTTTTAACACCAATCAATTGTCCAACTTTCTCACACTCCTCCCATGGTACACCCATAATATAACTGATGGGTGTGAAAATTTTCCCTGTAAATAATTCCACCGACCATCGTTCCGATTCACCTCGAAACCCAACTAAACCACCCATCCAACCCAACACACCATCAATGAAGGCGACAAAAGCAATAAAGGCGATCATCGATGAGATGATGCCCGTGACGATATTGAATGCGTCATGGGCACCTTTAGCTGCAGCATCCAATACCGAATCGAACTCACTAAAATTTCCAAATGTTTTTATTTAAAAAAAATATATATAAATTAACGGGGGTGTAGAAAACGAACACTTTTGCTTGCTTCACTTGTTTCGAAGTCGTCACGATCACTTCCGTTTCCGGATACATTAATTTACTGACACATAAAGCGGCCGGTGCTGACATCACACTGGCTGTGATCAAATGGGCCGGATTGGCACCAAACGATATATAACCGGCCAGTACTGTACCGGATACTGTTGCAAAACCGGATGTCATTATCGAATGTATTTCCGAATCTGTCAGATGTCTTAAATAGGGTTTCAGCAATAATGGAGCTTCACTCTGGAAATTGATCGAAATTAATCCGGAAAAACGTTAAATTTTGGCGCAATTATCACCATTCCTAAGAAAATGTTGGCAGCACTGTTGACACTCTCACAAACGGAAGTACCCATTGTCCATTGCAGGAATTTACCTAAATTGGCAACAATTGTTTGCATTATACCGTAATAATAGAGGATATTTATCATGAAGCCGAGGAAATAAATCGTGGATAAAGCCTGAAATTTGACTATTTTCAATTAAAATTTAGTTAACCTCAAATAGTAGTGTGAATCCGCCTTTAATACGTGTCAATATTGTGCGCGCACCTTTAGTTTGGCAATTTCAAGGTTATATTAAGCCGGATTCACATTGGATGCGAAACAAACAATCCACCTTGAATGCAAAGACGCCTTGATTATAGACCAAATCATCACCGTAAATAAACGAAGATCCATTTAGGGCGTAATTCAGGAAAGTTGTCACTTTATTGCCGAGTGTATCGAACACATTTCGCCCAGTCTCCCAACGGATTGTCAACATACCGAAGGCGAATTGTAGAATTAAGCCCCAAATTACAGTATCCCATTTTATCTAAAAAAATCCCATTTTAAAAGTTATTTATAGGTTAAAAACTGTACAATTTACAGATTTCTTTTTGGGCGATAGTAGGAAACACACTAAAAGATAAGCGGATAGTCCGGCTAACGGTATTAAACGTGTCCGATCATCCGTAGCCGACGTCAAATAACTAGCCGTGCTGAGAAAAAGGCAACGTCGCACTTCTCTCTACTAGCGGACCGATCGGTCTGATCGAGGGCATTTCTTGCTACAAATTGGCAATGTTTATGAAGTGATTATTGACACTTTTATTTGGAAATTGATGTTTTCCCTAATGATGATGATAAACTGCCATGCCTTTGAGATTTCTAAAGAGACTAATAATAAAAGTTCAATACGTACGTAGACAATTTAAAATAATTTTGATTGCTAGAATCAGAATTGCCGAAATTTGGAATGATGAAGATAATGATTGTAAATATCTTTTATGAGGTAACTTTAAAAAAGTTCGAATTAACTCGTAGCATGAAAGTGGTTGAGAATATAAAATAAAGGCCATAATTACTGTAGAAGAAGAAGTCTTAGGTTTCAGATTTCTAATTTGTCGTAACTGATCAACATCAATGATTTCTAACTGCTTTATTTGTCCAAAATTTTGTACTATGGCTTGTTCTTGAGGTGACGTTAATGAATTTAACCCCCTTTTTAATAAATGTAGAACTGGTGGAGAAACCAAATCGTACGAATCTTTGTAACGAGCTAACAAATTTATCAACTGTGGACCACCTAGAAATTTTAAGATGAAAAGGCAAAACCCATTTTAAATCAATGGGAGTTAGTTTTTCTGTTTTGATAAAGACACTTACTTGAAGACTGTTACAAATATGTTTTGATGAATTTATAGTCACTGTAAAAAAATAAATTCCATTATCAACAATTTTAAATTCCCATCCAGATAAAGTTAATTTGGTTGAAAAACTATTTATTAAATCATCAAAGTTTTCTATTACATCTGACCTCATAAAAGCTTCGATATCCTCATTTTGTCTATGTAAAATAGATTCCCGTCTGGATTTTGGATCACTTCTTACAGTAGTTGCTACTTTTGATAAATATTAGGGTAAATTTGGAAAAGTACCTGCTGGGAACCTGCTGTGTCTTTCAACCGCGGTCGGTTTAGAATGGTCCCATTTGGTTGTAAATAGTTGTCAGACAATATTATGTCGTTACTATTGAAACGTAATTGGCAAACTACACTTGAAGACGAAGGTGTAAAATCTTTCCGTGGAATTGCTTTCAACCATGTTTGTTTTCGTTCTTCGTTTTTGGGAAATTTAAAAAACCGACTCATAATTACACTTACAGCCAGTAACGCAACATCTACTGGGCATGATTAGAAGAATAAATAATTAATTGCTCGTAAATTAAATAGGTATTAATCAATTCCAATCTTTCTCCACGAATTTTGAAGTTATGTTTCGAAACTGAAATAAATGAGTTTACGCTTTTATTATAGCTTACTGGGTGAATTCCTTCCAACAACACGTTACACAACCTTTAAACACCTCCATCAGTTAAATTTGGTATAAAAATAACGCAATTTCTAATAAATAAAGCCAAAGAAAAATCGCCAACAAACGTCGTGTTTATATTGAAATACAATTGAAATAGGTCCGCTAGCATTGTTGCCAGATTTCTCTCAGCACGGCTAGTATTTGACGTCGGCTACGGATCATCGGATGTATCAAAAATCAAAAATACCAAGACGGCTATGAGGAACAATAGATAGAAGAAGGCGGGGCCATATCTGGAACCAATCAAAATTCAAATTAGTGTGTAGTGAGTTTTATTGGCGTTTGCGCGTACACGACCTACTTGATTTTCTTCAATAAATTAACAATCGGCGACCATACCGATCTATAAATCGTCCGATAAACGTACGGTTTTAATATATAACAATGCAGAACACCATAATTGAGAAATACCATCAAAATCACCAATAATCCATAACCATTGTTGGTATCGAAATCGTCATCTAGAAACAATTGTGAATCGATCAAAACAATTGATTGAAGTTTCTGGGAGTGTAATAAAATACGTCAATTGTACCTGTTTTGAAATAATAACCGGTCGCCCAACCGAAATACGCCCAAATTATTAGAAAAACAGTCAATTTCGCTAGATTTTTATATATAGTATTTTCATAGATATTTGGTCTGGCTTGACAATACCTTGTTCACACTTCATTAGTTTTACAACTTAACCCCCAATAAAGTGGTTAGGGAACGACCGCACGGAGAAAGTTGGTCAGGGGTGTATTCAAAATACTTAAAATGGGAATGAAATATCTAGATCTCTCTGAAAATATGAATTCTTTGTGGAATCTTTTAGTGGCTCCAGAAACAGTAAGAATTAAAAAAAATAGTATATTAAAGAACAAGTGTGAGAAGTCGCCTATTATTGCACGAGTCCAAGTTTAGAAAACGAGCGGCGGAGACGCGAGTTTTCTAAAGGACGAGTGCAATATACGACTTCTGACACGAGTTCTTTATACTATTTTTTTCTATTTTGCATGTTTTGTGCCCTTTTTTACAAAAAAAATTGCGAGATTTAATATTTAGGGAAATTGGTGGGAGTTGGTGTTACTAAAAAAAAACAATTGAACATTCAGCTAGGAAACTTCAATTGTTTTATTTTTCACTCTTAGTCAATTGTTTTTTTCGCCAAATTGCTTATTTAACAATGAGTGGAGAATTTTCATGTAGTCCACCTGAAATAAGGGAAATTGCTGAAAATGCAGGAAGCAATTTACTACCCGATAAATCCAAAGATCAGTACGAAAAACGGTATATTAAGTATCTTGTTTTTATGATTTTTGACAATTGTCAAAATCAATGAAAATGTTACCAATCTAGTGGAAAAAAAAATTCCTACTATTTTACTTTTCAGCACTAGTTACGAAATGTGCACATTTCGATACAGTAGCGAGTTTAATAATAGCGCTATTATTGACGCAAAATAGAAAAAGATATATATTATTTAATAACAGAACATATGATTTCAAAATAGGGAAGGGGGGGGGGCAAAGTGGGCCCTTTAAGGAAAAAATCATAATATCAATAATTTTTTTTACGCGTTCACTTTTTTTTAGACCCTTGATACATATTTAACATTATTATGCTGCGTCCATTAAAATTTAAAAATCGAAAATTTGGGGCAATGTGGGCCTCCCAAAAAAAATTCATAATTGATATTTTCATTCTGAATTTTTATTTTTACAATTAATTAATAAATATTCAAAGAGTGGAAAAAATCATTGTTTTTTCCACTCTTTGAATATTTATTAATTAATTGTAAAAATAAAAATTCAGAATGAAAATATCAATTATGAATTTTTTTTGGGAGGCCCACATTGCCCCAAATTTTCGATTTTTTAAATTTTAATGGACGCAGCATAACAATGTTAAATATGTATCAAGGGTCTAAAAAAAAGTGAACGCGTAAAAAAAATTATTGATATTATGATTTTTTCCTTAAAGGGCCCACTTTGCCCCCCCCCCTTCCCTATTTTGAAATCATATGTTCTGTTATTAAATAATATATATCTTTTTCTATTTTGCGTCAATAATAGCGCTATTATTAAACTCGCTACTGTATCGAAATGTGCACATTTCGTAACTAGTGCTGAAAAGTAAAATAGTAGGAATTTTTTTTTCCACTAGATTGGTAACATTTTCATTGATTTTGACAATTGTCAAAAATCATAAAAACAAGATACTTAATATACCGTTTTTCGTACTGATCTTTGGATTTATCGGGTAGTAAATTGCTTCCTGCATTTTCAGCAATTTCCCTTATTTCAGGTGGACTACATGAAAATTCTCCACTCATTGTTAAATAAGCAATTTGGCGAAAAAAACAATTGACTAAGAGTGAAAAATAAAACAATTGAAGTTTCCTAGCTGAATGTTCAATTGTTTTTTTTTAGTAACACCAACTCCCACCAATTTCCCTAAATATTAAATCTCGCAATTTTTTTTGTAAAAAAGGGCACAAAACATGCAAAATAGAAAAAAATAGTATAAAGAACTCGTGTCAGAAGTCGTATATTGCACTCGTCCTTTAGAAAACTCGCGTCTCCGCCGCTCGTTTTCTAAACTTGGACTCGTGCAATAATAGGCGACTTCTCACACTTGTTCTTTAATATACTATTTTTTTTAATTCTTACTGTTTCTGGAGCCACTAAAAGATTCCACAAAGAATTCATATTTTCAGAGAGATCTAGATATTTCATTCCCATTTTAAGTATTTTGAATACACCCCTGACCAACTTTCTCCGTGCGGTCGTTCCCTAACCACTTTATTGGGGGTTAAGTTGTAAAACTAATGAAGTGTGAACAAGGTATTGTCAAGCCAGACCAAATATCTATGAAAATACTATATATAAAAATCTAGCGAAATTGACTGTTTTTCTAATAATTTGGGCGTATTTCGGTTGGGCGACCGGTTATTATTTCAAAACAGGTACGATTGACGTATTTTATTACACTCCCAGAAACTTCAATCAATTGTTTTGATCGATTCACAATTGTTTCTAGATGACGATTTCGATACCAACAATGGTTATGGATTATTGGTGATTTTGATGGTGTTTCTCAATTATGGTGTTCTACATTATTATATATTAAAACCGTACGTTTATCGGACGATTTATAAATCGGTATGGTCGCCGATTGTTAATTTATTGAAGAAAATCAAGTAGGTCGTGTATGCGCAAACGCCACGACTCACTACACACTAATTTGAATTTTGATTGGTTCTAGATATGGCCCCGCCTTCTTCTATCTATTGTTCCTCATAGCCGTCTTGGTATTTTTGATTTTTGATACATCCGATGATCCGTAGCCGACGTCAAATACTAGCCGTGCTGAGAGAAATCTGGCAACAATGCTAGCGGACCTATTTCAATTGTATTTCAATATAAACACGACGTTTGTTGGCGATTTTTCTTTGGCTTTATTTATTAGAAATTGCGTTATTTTTATACCAAATTGAACTGATGGAGGTGTTTAAAGGTTGTGTAACGTGTTGTTGGAAGGAATTCACCCAGTAAGCTATAATAAAAGCGTAAACTCATTTATTTCAGTTTCGAAACATAACCTCAAAATTCGTGGAGAAAGATTGGAATTGATTAATACCTATTTAATTTACGAGCAATTAATTATTTATTCTTCTAATCGTGCCCAGTAGATGTTGCGTTACTAGCTGTAAGTGTAATTATGATTCGGTTTTTTAAATTTCCCAAAAACGAAGAACGAAAACAAACATGGTTGAAAGCAATTCCACGGAAAGATTTTACACCTTCGTCTTCAAGTGTAGTTTGCCAATTACGTTTCAATAGTAACGACATAATATTGTCTGACAACTATTTACAACCAAATGGGACCATTCTAAACCGACCGCGGTTGAAAGACACAGCTGTTCCCTGCAGGTACTTTTCCAAATTTACCCTAATATTTATCAAAAGTAGCAACTACTGTAAGAAGTGATCCAAAATCCAGACGGGAATCTATTTTACATAGACAAAATGAGGATATCGAAGCTTTTATGAGGTCAGATGTAATAGAAAACTTTGATGATTTAATAAATAGTTTTTCAACCAAATTAACTTTATCTGGATGGGAATTTAAAATTGTTGATAATGGAATTTATTTTTTTACAGTGACTATAAATTCATCAAAACATATTTGTAACAGTCTTCAAGTAAGTGTCTTTATCAAAACAGAAAAACTAACTCCCATTGATTTAAAATAGGTTTTGCCTTTTCATCTTAAAATTTCTAGGTGGTCCACAGTTGATAAATTTGTTAGCTCGTTATAAAGATTCATATGATTTGGTTTCTCCACCAGTTTTAAATTTGTTAAAAAGGGGGTTAAATTCATTAACGTCACCTCAAGAACAAGCCATAGAACAAAATTTTGGACAAATAAAGCAGTTAGAAATCATTGATGTTGATCAGTTACGACAAATTAGAAATCTCAAACCTAAGACTTCTTCTTCTACAGTAATTATGGCCTTTATTTTATATTCTCAACCACTTTCATGCTACGAGTTAATTCGAACTTTTTTAAAGTTACCTCATAAAAGATATTTACAATCATTATCTTCATCATTCCAAATTTCGGCAATTCTGATTCTAGCAATCAAAATTATTTTAAATTGTCTACGTACGTATTGAACTTTTAATATTAGTCTCTTTAGAAATCTCAAAGGCATGGCAGTTTATCATCATCATTAGGGAAAACATCAATTTCCAAATAAAAGTGTCAATAATCACTTCATAAACATTGCCAATTTGTAGCAAGAAATGCCCTCGATCAGACCGATCGGTCCGCTAGTAGAGAGAAGTGCGACGTTGCCTTTTTCTCAGCACGGCTAGTTATTTGACGTCGGCTACGGATGATCGGACACGTTTAATACCGTTAGCCGGACTATCCGCTTATCTTTTAGTGTGTTTTCTACTATCGCCCAAAAAGAAATCTGTAAATTGTTCAATTTCTAACCTATAAATAACTTTTAAAATGGGATTTTTTTAGATAAAATTGGATACTGTAATTTGGGGCTTAATTCTACAATTCGCCTTCGGTATGTTGACAATCCGTTGGGAGACTGGGCGAAAGGTGTTCGATACACTCGGCAATAAAGTGACAACTTTCCTGAATTACGCCCTAAATGGATCCTCGTTTATTTACGGTGATGATTTGGTCTATAATCAAGGCGTCTTTGCATTCAAGGTGGATTGTTTGTTTCGCATCCAATGTGAATCCGGCTTAATATAACCTTGAAATTGCCAAACTAAAGGTGCGCGCACAATATTGACACGTATTAAAGGCGGATTCACACTACTATTTGAGGTTAACTAAATTTTAATTGAAAATAGTTAAATTTCAGGCTTTATCCACGATTTATTTCCTCGGCTTCATGATAAATATCCTCTATTATTACGGTATAATGCAAACAATTGTTGCCAATTTAGGTAAATTCCTGCAATGGACAATGGGTACTTCCGTTTGTGAGAGTGTCAACAGTGCTGCCAACATTTTCTTAGGAATGGTGATAATTGCGCCAAAATTTAACGTTTTTCCGGATTAATTTCGATCAATTTCCAGAGTGAAGCTCCATTATTGCTGAAACCCTATTTAATGCATCTGACAGATTCGGAAATACATTCGATAATGACATCCGGTTTTGCAACAGTTTCCGGTACAGTACTGGCCGGTTATATATCGTTTGGTGCCAATCCGGCCCATTTGATCACAGCCAGTGTGATGTCAGCACCGGCCGCTTTATGTGTCAGTAAATTAATGTATCCGGAAACGGAAGTGATCGTGACGACTTCGAAACAAGTGAAGCAAGCAAAAGTGTTCGTTTTCTACACCCCCGTTAATTTATATTTTTTTTAAGTAAAAACATTTGGAAATTTTAGTGAGTTCGATTCGGTATTGGATGCTGCAGCTAAAGGTGCCCATGACGCATTCAATATCGTCACGGGCATCATCTCATCGATGATCGCCTTTATTGCTTTTGTCGCCTTCATTGATGGTGTGTTGGGTTGGATGGGTGGTTTAGTTGGGTTTCGAGGTGAATCGGAACGATGGTCGGTGGAATTATTTACAGGGAAAATTTTCACACCCATCAGTTATATTATGGGTGTACCATGGGAGGAGTGTGAGAAAGTTGGACAATTGATTGGTGTTAAAACAATGGTAAATGAATTTGCAGCATTTCAACGGATGTCAACAATGAGGCTCACAGTAAGTTGATTGATTGTATATAACCTCACTTTTTGTACTAATGTCAAATTTTATTTACTATAGCCTAAAAGTAAAGTAATTGCCACATATTCGATTTGTGGCTTCTCAAATCCGGGCAGTATTGGTATTATGATCTCAACATTAGGTGCTCTAGTGCCAAACAAACGTGAAACGATAACAAGTTTAGTATTTCGCGCCTTTTTAGGTGGCGCTTTCGTTTGTTTTATGACTGCTTGTATCGCCGCCATGTTGATATCGTCAGATTCGACGGTCTGATTGGAGTGTTTTAACAAAATCTGTTAATAAATATATATTATTGTTTTAAATATTAATATCATTATAATTAAGCAACCTTCGATAACCTCCAAATTATCCGGATGCCTTCTTTTAGCCTCCAAAATAGCTCGATCGAACTCGGAAAAATCACCAGAATTGTACTGTGCTTGGCCCAGTAATAGCCAAGCTTTTAATGAGTTGTCGTTGAGTTTTAGCACCCAATTCGCATCGTTTATTGCTTTATCGTAGCAATTTAGCCGATTATAAGTTAAGGCACGGTTCAGATAGGAAGTAGCGTTGTCATGTGATCTTTATGCTTCAAACGATCCTGGTAGCGATAATCCGCATCTCGAGATATTTCCGCCATGAACGCTTCTGTAATTTAGGTTTTTAGTCGCCATTTTGTGTCTAATTATTTGTTTAGGTATATATTTATTTTTCACTTCTATATAATTGTTTGTTTATATCTTGGATACGCGATATATAACAACCGTCATTTCAACCTAGGGCATAATAAGCGGGCGTAATGATAACGTCCGCCTTTATTATTAATGCTGATGAGTAAAAAATACAACAAGCTAAAGAAAATATTTTAATGCTAAGTTAATATAATATTCAAGACATGCAAGAAACTGACCATAAAAGTACACTGTCAAAAATTTTTGTAAATTTACTATGTGTTTAGTAAGCAATTGCATAGTAAAATTACAAACTCTTGTATTGTATTGGAATTTTAACACGCATTTGTTGTAATATTACATGTTGTAATAGCTAGAGTACTAAGCAGGTTGCAATTTTACAATTTTTTTTGTATTCGTCAGATACTTATTGTAATTTTACAATCCTACGTTGTAGGATTAAGTCTAAAGTTTTGTAAAATTTCTATACATATTCGGAATTTAATTTTACCACAATTGTCAGTAAAATTACTAATCAAAACTTGCAATTACAATTACAAGAAATGATTGGAAATTTACAAATCATTACTTTCTTTTGAAAATTCTGTTTGCATTTTTACAATATTTCAATCTAGTCATGACCGCGATCTGTTTTTACAATTTTCAATTGTAATTTCAAGTGTAAAGTTTTGATACATACTTTTAGTCCAATTTTACTACGGTTGTTAAAAAAAAATGACTAACTGAAATTGCAAAAAGTGATTGAAAAAATGTAAAACATTATTTACTTTAGACAACATTTGTTTGTATTTTTACTAGTGTCTCCTACAATAACATACGTTTATGTAATCCTCCAATTCTGCTAGGTAGTTTCAAGTATAAAATTTGGTATACTTATTTTGCATTTACACTGATAAAAATAAAGTTTTCTTAACAAATACGCCACGTATTTGGCCAATACGCGTTTAAGTCAACTAAAAATCGACTGATTAAAAAACACAGTATTTGAGACTAGTACATTTAAACCCCTTCGCGATGGAAAGTCGCCAATGTGGTCTTCTTCCCAAAGCCAGGAAAGGACCGGAAGTTCCCTCAGAACTACTCTTGTCCAATGTCGGCAAACTAGCGGAAAGGCTTATATACACGCGTTTCAGTGAAATCGTCACTGAAAAGCAGATTATACCCGAAGAACAGTTCGGTTTTAGGTCCCAACACTCCACTATTCTTCAAATACTCCGCGTCACGGAGTATGCTTCCATCAGTCTTGACTGGAAGTATGTCACTGGCGCCGTCTTTCTAGACGTATCCAAGGCGTTCGATTCTGTCTGGCACAATGGTCTAATTTTCAAACTAGATCAGTCAGGCATTAAGTACTGCTAACCATCCCATTTCACGCGATTAATGCTGAACTTTGTTCGCAGGTAGACGACATCGTCCTCGCGGCTTCACGCCTCCAATGAAGTCGCGCAGTTCCGATAAGGGAAATATGGGTCACTGACTCGCACCCTGGAACTATGAGAGGTTTTAGTCGGTATGCCACGTTATGTGGAGACTCCGACACTACCTGGTAGTCTGGAGACTCCAGGTGCCTTTAAAAGGTTTCCTCTCATACAAAAAAAAAAAACTTGGACATTGTTCTCCGAGCAATCACAACGACAACAACTTTGCGGCTTAACACAGAGAGTTCTTAGAATAATAATTGACTGTATATAATTCCGTCGAATAAAATAGCTTCAAGTGTATGGTGGATGTTATTGACTACACCTCAATACCAGCATCCCCCAAAGTCTAAACCGAGGACGCATTCTCGTACACCAGGAGGCGCGTTATAAAGTTTTCAACGTTGCCACATGTATATTAAATTCATCTGATTATTTAATTGTAATTAATAATGGTAATGAAATAAAAATTCATTAGAAGAATTTATAAAATAAAGAAATTGTAAAATTTTCATGTTTTTTTATTTATCAATAGTAGAAAAGTAACATTGTAACTAAAAGACGAATTTCCATCTATTAATTACCTTATCAAATTTAAATATGAAATAAATATATTCCTTACCCTGGAATTTGCCCCGTTTGATATTAGGGCCCGAGAATTCGCCCCGACTGTTTGCCCGATCAGAATGTAACGCTTTTTGAGAAGGCCCTGGCTGAAATTTCTGGTAGGGTAAATAATCGGGGAGCAATTTGGTTGCCCGATCGGGCGTTGGTTTAGTTGCATGATCGGGAAACAAATCTGAAAACCTGACCGGGTTTTCTGAAATCACTCCGACTGTTAGACTGATCAGAATGTAACGCTGTTTGAGAAGGCCCTGGTTGAAATTTCTGGTAGGGTAAATAGTCGGGGGACAACTTGGTAGAACAAAGGAAAACCTATTGGAATGTAAATTTAGTCCGACTTTGGACAACATTGTTACTATTATTATTCGCATTAATATAAATAATAACGTCTTGGTTTCCAGAAGACGACAATTTATTTACAACAGTATAAAATACAAATTGATGACCACTATAATTTTAGTTCTAGCAGGAACAGTTTTTATAATAGATGGCTCATCTGTCGACGAAGACGTGCTGAAGGTTCACTTCAGGCTTTGGTGCTGGCAGTACTCGGCGGTCATGCCTTCTGATAATGTCGAAGCACGATGATGGTCCGGCAGGCCGGGTCTATATCCACTTGTTGAGTTATGCCCAAAAGGCGCTCGCCATAGATAAGTATAGATCGGACACTCCATGATAAATTTTCCGCCATTTTGTTTTAACCGGTGGTGGGATGGCGCTAGAGAAGGTTACGATTACAGAACTCTGTACGTCATATATGAAAGGTTTGCGCCCCCTATGCAAAAAGGCGGTAAATTTAATAGTAGATTATGTTATTAGGCGCAAAAGTGGAACTTTGTGTGCTGAAGCTGACTGTTGTCTGCCGAACGTTAGTGAGGCAGACATGTCAGCTGAAGCACACAAAGACACTTTTGCGCCGAATGACATATACTAGTTTATCTTCAAACGTCTTAATTTAACATTTTTTTATCTTGAAAAGTTTTTAAAAATTAAAATTTTAACTGATCATAATACCTTGGCAGTACTGCTTCCATGGCGATGCAAAAAACAAAGTTCAATCAACGAAAAAAAAAAAATAAAACTGTACGATGTCGAGTTCCGATCGACCTTCTACTCCTTCTGAAGTCGTTGAAGCTGCGAGCGAGTCTATCAAAAAATTACTACCGTCTAAATCGGCAAGTGTCTATGAAGCGGCCTACGAAAAATTCTTTTAAAGTGGTGTTCCGCGAAAAATGTGGAAGTGTATTCGGAAAACGTCTTATTAGCTTACTTTTTGGAATTATCTCGAACCTTGAAAAGTTCTTCTCTCTGGTCGCAATATTCAAATTTAAAGAAAGACGTCGATATCTCAAAATACTGCAAGCTGCGCTTGTTTTTGAAAAAACAAAAAAAAAATTACAAGCCAAAAAAAGCCAAAATCATATCAAAAGAAGAATTTGACAGGTTTTTGTACGATAGATATTGTTGGCGCTAGGGGATTGCTCCAAAATGCTAGTATTACTAACTGTGTGTTTCACATTAACGTTAACAAGTAATAATTTGTAATATTAGTTTGTAATAAATTATGTGTACATTGTTGAAAATTATTGTTGGTCATTTTGTCTGCCTAAGCTTATAAAAAAAGAAAAAAGCGCCTAGGCACACAAAATGCTATTTTTACCTTGTCATTTGAGGCACAAAAACTGTCACTTTTGTGACGTTTGAAGATAAAATATATTTTCAATGTTTTTTTTATAATTTATTTTGATGTTAAAAGAAAAGAGCAAAAAACGTTGAATTCGATTTATTAAAAAAGAAAGCAAGATATACATAATACAAATATGAAATTTAAAAATTATTTGTCAACAGTATCTGTATTCAAATAAATAGAAATTGCATTACTGAATTCTTTTCTCCAATAAAATACAGCATAGAACTCGTACTGTTGACAAATAAAATTCACAATCGAAGTTGTTTCAAGTATAAAATAAGTTTGACCCAATGACATGGTGTACCTTCATTAATTTAATGTTCCAACTTTGAATTTTTTCCTTAGAAATCGAATTTTTCAAAAACGCTCTAACTTTTTTGTGTATATTTCGAATTAGAAACACTCGACCAGGAATGTGCCATCTGTTCTTTTGTATGAAGGAGCTTTCCTTATAGGAGATAAACTGCAAAACCATTGAAAATGTGCCACAAACTAATAAAATTTTGGAAAACGTTCAAATGGAGGATTATCCGAATTGCAAATCATACTTCCCTTAAAAATTAAAACAAATTTATAAGTTGCATTATAACTTAATTTAAAACTCAACTTACTTAATAAACTCTTAAAAACTCTAGGTTTTCAATTAACAATTTTTAATGAACTAAATAAACAATTAACAAGAAAATATAAAGACCAAAAATACTGATTACAACGACTTTGATAAATAACTATTTTTTATATTTGTTGTCAAGGCATCCAAAACAGAGCATAGACAATTTGCGTAAACGACATCTCTTGACCGGATAATAGACGAATTAGTTTATGTCCAGGATAATTTGCGATAGCTGCGCTACCTGACGAGCGGTTAAAAGTTAGGCGCCAGGGGGGCTCGCTACGTCCCCTCATTTAAAAAAAAAAGGTCGGGTCTATATCGAACTTATGTTAGTCAAGTGTTCGCGAACTATATCCGGCCTGCCATCTAACGGAAACTTGTCGAGATACCCGATCAGGTTTACATACTCGGGTTTTCGACTTTCTGCCCGGTAAGTTGCCCGATCGGGTAAAACATTGTCGGGATACTTATGTTTAGCCTCTACAGATACCCGATCAGGCTTATATGATTATGTTTATCATATTTTGCTCAGTTAGTTGCCTGATCGGGTAAATGTTTTTCAGAATTCATGGCTTCGACCTCGTCAGGCTTCCGACAGGGCATAAGAGATCGGGCTAACAAAATTCTGCCCGGCCAGTTACCCGGTCAGGTGCATGATCGCCGGGCTAATTGCATTTAAACTCACTAGGCTCCCGACTCTGCTCCTGTAATTTGGGCCTAATAATCAGCCCCGATTAGTCACCTAACTGGATTCTAGTCAATCAGGTTAATAGAATTGGCCCCGCTCTGGCACCTTATAGGGTTCACGAAATCGGGCCCTGTTTTCATTCCCCGATCGGGCGTTGGTCGAAAATCGGGAATAGTCGGGCAATTTCTACCAGGGTATTAATAAAAATAAACCAATCATCAATTACTTTAAGTGGAAAATTTCAAAGTACTAAGTCAAGTGGGAGGGGCAGTACAGTGTCGGTGGCCGTGCTCGCGACCATCGCCGTCCTCATATATTGTTCACTATAGGAAAAATTAATTGTAAATTGGGTAACGCGTGAAGTATAAACTAAATGGCCCATAATTTCCAGGAAATTTCCCAAAAATCGGACTTTAACAATCCGATACAATATTAATATGTATCTATGTGTTGCATTGGCGCGGTAACTGGTTCAGAATAGAAAACCAGAGTATGAGGGGAAGATGAATATCAAATAAAAATTATGTTTTATTGAAATATTATTAAATTTAATTTGAAACGATTTTGTTTAAAATTTCTTGAATGAATTGCTGTTGCTTTAATAATTCCTTATTTTGTTCTATAAGTATTTGTTGTTGAGCCAGCACTTGACTCATGATAATATTGAAAATTTGCTGCTGCTGCTGTTGTTGCTGCTGCTGCTGCTGCTGCTGTTGTTGTTGTTGGTTTTGTTGTTGTTGTAGTAGTTTGTGGTGGTGGTTGTAGTAGTAGTAGTAGTAGTAGTAGTTCTTGTTGTTGTAGTTGTTGTTGTGGTTGTGGTTGTTGTAGTGGCTGCTGCTGTGGATGTTGATGGCGCTGAAACCCAAGTTTTTCTAAATGTTAGTTGATATATTAAAGGCTTGGAAAATCGCGTACCTTTTTATGTTTCCCAAGAGGGGATACATTTATTTGGGAAAATTTGTATGATAATTTCAGCGGCAGCAGCTTGTATGCGAAGTCATCAACAAGGCGCACTTGCTAATATTTTCCAAAAAAACGTTAACTGTTTGTGTATCTTCACAAACAATTAGCAAGGCGCCCCCCTGATGTAAGCCTTTCTAATTTTCAGCAGATGATGAAAATTTATTAAATGCCTCATAATATGTTCTTTGACCCGTTCAAATTGGTTGGGCTTTATTGCCTCCTCTGGGAAACCAGAAAAAGCAATACAAATCGATACATTTGAACGGGACTCCATCTGCAACAAAAAATTATGATTGCGACCCTTGAAATACCAATAATTAAGTAATGAAGATACAAATAAAGTTATACTTACAATTTATTATTAAAATATATATTATACCTATATATTTATTTATTTCGACAGGTATAGGTATATGTATTACACATCAAAACAAAAATTTGGAGAGAGGCTGAAAAATTAGAAATGACCCCTTTTATTTTTGAGTGGAAGGGTTCCTTGTCCGCTAACAATCCATCGACGTCCAATGAAAAACCACCGTGAGAACTGCTCTCGACTCCATTGGTAGATGAAATAGGGGGTTGGTCAGTTTTAATAATCAAAGTATCACGTTGATAAATTTTTAATCAAAATTGGTTGATATTCCCGTTGTCTTTTGCTTAAAGAAAATCGTAATTGTTTTCTCGGTATTTGTCCTTTTTATAAAAATTACCAGAGGCGGTAATGTGTGTGTGATATATATGGGTCATTCCACCAAATAAAATCATTTTTACGGGGCGACCCCCGCCGATTTTTTTCAAATTTTGTGGAGGTGTTCTCTACTTTGACAAAAAAATTCCCTGAAAGTTTGAGTTCTTAATATGCGGCCGTTTCGAAGTTATGAATTTTTGAAATTTTGAAGAAACAAAAATTTCAAATTTTTCATCAATTTTTTTGAGGCAAAAAACCTTTTTTTCAAAATTGGTAAAATGTAACTTTTTGTAGGAAAAATTCTCAGCTTTTTAATGGGAATATTCATTTTCTCATACATGCAACGGAAGACCCTTTAAAATTCAATCAAAGTGAAAAAAGCGATTTTTTTCACAGTGCGGCGCTTGGTACATCAAATTTGACCGGTTTTTCTGAAAGCTGAGAGTTTTTTCCACAAAATATGTGATTTTCGCGATGTGCATATTTTTTGTTTTCTTACAATTAAATAAAATGTAAAATTTCGACAATTATAGTGAATTCTCGTGAGAGAACTAGTGCTGCACTGGTGCAATTAGAGATGTGTTATCAATATGGATGTTTTTGAAATAACGATAACTTGACATAGCCAACCGTTTTAGGCAGTTACGTTATTATTAGGGGTGTGCGAATAATTCGAATATCTTCGAATAATTCGAAAATATTCGAATAATTCGTCAACTTATCGAATAATTCGAAAATTTTCCCCTATAGTTATTATCTTTTAAGTCCGGAAATGTTGATTTTTCTCCTAGTGTCTTAGCTTTATCAGAGACGTTATTTTATCGATTTTTACATTGAAGTTAATGAGCATTGAACATTATTTATCCCTACTATACTATTAGCACTGAGAGTGGCGAATTTTTAAATTCTCAGGAAAAAAGTTCATTAGAGCAACACACAAAATTCCAGTATTGAAATCAATGCATTACATTGATAGACAGGAAATTTTAATGCTATTTGTATCGTCTTTTATCATAAAATACTGTGCTTCAAACGATAGTCTCTGAACAACCTTTCCTTTTTAGTTTTTGACCAAATCAGTGGATTAGATAACAATTTTTTGTAGGTAAATACCGTCGTCTAACCGCAATCTGCTGTTGTTTTTTCGTCTTCTTTATTATAAATGTTAAAAATTTACAATGTAGGTACCCTGGTATTTTTTTTTATCTCAAATTACGTTTTTGAAGGTTGCATTCGATTATTCCAGTAATTGAAAGAGTTGGGCCGGGACCGTCTGTATATAGGACAAAGACCTTGCAATAATTGTTTACATCATTCGTATAGGAGAAAGGCTAACCTCACTATATGTAAACCTGTAAACGACATTTGCAATATTTTTTTTTCTATTTTTGGGTGCTTAGGTCTTGCAGTGGCACGCATCACTTCTTTTTTATCATCAGAATCACTTGACGATGATAAAAAAGACGATAATAATAATTGCATCAGCATGTATGCCGTCCATGTTGATTGCAATTTTCTTTTGTTTTGCACTCATTCCAGCACGAGCTGTTAGAGCTCGTGTCGAAATATGTGCACTGAGTGCGTACTGAGGGCAAAAAAATTGCACTGATTTACCAAAAGAACACGACTAGTGCACCAGTCCTGCACTAGTTCCATATGAATACTATATAAATATTGACATTTCTCGCACATCTCTAATTGCACCAGTGCAGCACTAGTTTTCTCACGAGAACTCACTATTAAAAATAGTAGATTATGTTATTAGGCGCAAAAGTGGAACTTTGTGTGCTGAAGCTGACTGTTGTCTGCCGAACGTTAGTGAGGCAGACATGTCAGCTGAAGCACACAAAGACACTTTTGAGGCACAAAAACTGCCACTTTTGTGACGTTTTGAAGATAAACGTATATTTTTAAACTTTTTTCAGATATTGGCGCGGTTACTATAGCAACCGCGAAAAATACTGCAATCGGGTATATTCGACAGCTCCAAACATGCACGTAAAATAACCGATTACAAACGATCGTAAAAAAATATGCATTTTTATTGTCAAGATTTTACATTTTATTTAATTGTAAAAGAACAAAAAATATGCACATCGCGAAAATGACATATTTTGTGGGAAAAACTCTCAGCTTTCAGAAAAAAATATCAAATTTGATGTACCACGCGCCGCACTCGGTGAAAAATTGCTTTTTTCACTTTGATTGGATTTTAAAGGGTCTTCCGTTGCATGTATGAAAAAATAAATATTCCCATTAAAAAGTTCAGAATTTTTCCTACAAAAAGCTACATTTTACCAATTCTGAAAAGAAGGTTTTTTACCTCAAAAAAATTGATGAAAAAGTTGAAATTTTTGTTTCTTCAAAACTTCAAAAATTCATAACTTCGAAACGGCCCGCATATTAAGAACTCAAACTTTCAGGGAATTTTTTTGTCAAAGTAGAGAACACCTCCACAAAATTTGAAAAAAATCGGCGGGGGTCGCCCCGTAAAAATGATTTTATTTGGTGGAATGACCCATAT